>JAQQSY010001259.1:0-14522 GCA_028646535.1 Procyon lotor | reverse complement strand
AAGATTTTATTTATTTGACAGAGAGAAACACAGCGAGAGAGGGAACACAAGCAGAGGGAACGGTAGTGGGAGAAGCAGGCTTCCTGCAGAGCAGAGAGCCCGATGCGGGGCTCGATCCCAGGTCCCTGGGATCTGACCCGGGCCGAAGGCAGACGCTTAACGACTGAGCCACCCAGGCGCCCCCAGCACTCATTCTTATTAGTCTATTTCACCCATTCCATTCCTTTTGTCACCCCCTTTTTCTAGGTCTTTGCTAGGCCTACTCCAATCTGATTAAGTCTATGCAACAGATCTTGCTTCTAGGCTCCTTAACCCCAGTTCCTGCTATATACTACTATGAAGTTAATTAGCCTTAAAACATGCCTTTGCATATCACCCACCTACTCAAACATCTTTAATAGGCAGTTTGACAGGTTAGTAGTTTACCCCTGCCTACGCAGAGGACTTCAACTGGTCAATAGGGTATTTCAGTGGCTGGCCAGGGAAGTAGGGAAGAAATAGAGGAAGGCTATCAGAGAAGCTACAGCTCCCGACCAAGCAAACAACATGCCTCCTTCTTGGTTAATGATGACTTATAAAATGCTGTGGCATTTTTTTTATCAGCCTCTGTTCACCCACCAAAAAGAACAGAGTAAGGAAAAGCAGAGGTCTTTTCCCCTACTTTACACTTTAATCCCTTACATCTCCCTAGTTAGTTGCTTAAACCCTCTACTCCAATCTGACTAGTCTATTTACTGTTCCTGCAACAAGTCCTGCTATTGCTACCACCATCAAGATTCTGTTCAAGATCTTCATTCTACTCCAAATTGTTCTTGCCTCTCCCAGGGGCCAAACTCTTTCATGACGCCCCCCTCAACTACCTCAATCATGAGTGACTGCTCCTTCCTCTAAATGCCATAGTTTCTGCCTGCTCATTAGGCAACTAGAATATGCTACCATTATAATTTATATTATCATGGACAAGTCTTTTTATCCCACCACGGACACTCTAAGGACAGATGTAGAGTCTAACATTTTGTGTAACTGATACTTCTAATACTGTGCACACGGTTTTCAATAAAGGCTTAAAGGTAACAATCCATTCGTGAATTATTTAATATCTGTGTTTGGCTTTCTACATCTTCCATATGTATGTTTCAAGAGCTCTTAGAAGCCGAGAAAATAAACAATAAAACTCTGTTTTAATAGTCACACCTCTGCTTTTAAAATTTTTGAAAATTGTATGACTTAACCAATATTCTGACCTCAAAGTGACTTGCATCATGTGGGTGGCAGGAAAAGCTGCACTTCAACTGACACATGGATATACTTAATTAAAACACATACATACACACACACACACACACACACACACACACACACACAAACTGCATTGGTCAGACTTCTTAGAGAGTTATAAATTGATGGATATTATGACATAATCTAGACCCCGAGTCACTTCTCTTATAATCACAATCAGGGAACAAACTCAAAATGGTTCAAATTGCTTTTTGGATACAAACAGTAAGCAGTATTCACAAAACTGTGATTTTCACTGATTTAAGAGCTTTGCATAGCACCATAAAGCAGTCACTTACTGACATCCCAGACTGACATCTGCCACACTGGCCTTTAGCATTTGAAAGAACAAAATTTATCTATCTTTTATCCTTGGCACCAAGAATTTGCTAGGAGCTCAGTAAATGTTTACTCAATGCATCAGTCACAACACACAGAACGAATCTAAAAATCAATAAATATGAACATCTTGCCCTCAATCAGTAAGAAAAACTTGAAAGGCTCCTTTACGTCTTTTACGTTTTGAGCAAGAATAGATATATCATCCTAATAAGAAAATGACAAGAAGCAGTTACTGAAAAAACAAAAACAAAAATAAACCTACTACTACTTATAGTAGTAACAACATTTAGCAATTTCTTAATTGGAAATTAGTGAGTTTGCAACTGTGAAGACAGCTGATTAGTATTATCCACATTTCAAATGTCGCACAAAGCAAAATGCATACCATTACTAAAGATAAACTGTTTAGTATGTTGAAAACTTTTACCTAGATTCCTTCATTCATCAGCTGACAAAAACATTCTAATGAAGATGTTCACAACAAAACACTGGAATTTCTTTATTTTTCACCCCTTTTTATCCTGATAAGTTACACAGAAAGGATTTGAAAAATGAATATTTTTTTAGGAATAATGAAATTAAACAGGACATTCAAACACTTTTTCACACGGGTCTTAGAGAACTTCTCATTAATTTATGATTCTACTATATCCTTAGTTTTATGGAAAAATACTAGCTAGCTACAAGAAAAAATGATCCTCAAACATTTCAGCCATACCTGTTTCTGAGCTTCTACTTTTTGCTTTCTGGTTGGGTCAATTGCATCTACCATCCATTTGATTGTAAAGTATGTTACTGCACCAAATATTGTCAAACGGAAAATTAAACCAACAACTTCATTCCGACTCAAGGGACGAGAAAAGGCTTCAGCATGTACCATCTTGATTAACCTTAAAAAACAAACAGAAATGTCACTAAATAACTAGATTCATTACAATTAGGAGACTGATAAGTAGCTTAAACTTAGCAAGAAAACCTACTTCCAATTTCAACATTACCTGCCTTACAGTATTTTAAGGAAAAATGAACATACCAAAAACTGAGGTTTATTAGACTTTTTAATGACTTTTCCTTAAAGCTCATATAATTTAGGTAAACAAGAATTCTGCAACAAAGCAGTCAACATCTTAAGGTATTTACTCTTTTAACAGCTTTTTAATAACTATTTCAGAAAATCAAGAGATATATTGACCCAAACATTAATCCAACTGAAGAAAGGCAGCCCGACAATGAAATACTTTACTAATGTGATGGTAAGAATTTCTTCTACTAAGTACAATGTACACAAACAATTTTTTTTTTTTTTAAGTTTTTTATTTATTTGACAGAGAGAAACACAGCTAGAGAGGGAACACAAGCAGAGGGAATGGCAGTGGGAGAAGCAGGCTTCCCGCCGAGCAGGGAGCCCGATGCAGGGCTCGATCTCAGCACCCTGGGATCATGATGACCTGAGCCGAAGGCAGACACTTAATGAATGAGCCACCCAGACGCCCCCACAAGCAATTTTTGAGTGAAACTGAAAACTGAACACACTTGCATTTTCCTCAGGCTTACTTTTCAGGTTTTCAAGGCCTGCTTAAATTTAAACATGCTATTTTCTCTATTAATAAGTGACATTAAATGTTTTGAGCCGTCCTATAGTTTTCAACCACTCAGCTAAATACGAAGTATTAGAATCTCCAACCATTTTTGAACCACAAGAATATAGCGGTCACCTAAGAGAGAGAAAAAAGGAGGCAGTGTGCCTACTTTTACCTGTATTTCTGAGCAGCTACCCCAATCACAAACAGGCTTGCAGAAGGCACGGACACCCCTGTCAATAAGGCGATAACTACCCAGAACAATAAGGTTGTTAGGGACGATGGGATTGTCACATTTTGGAAGACAGGATCTCAGATTCTAATAATGCCATTTTTCTCTCATGGCACAGGACTATGCTGAGTGCTATGCTATGTGAAAAAGAGAGAGAGAATATATTCTGCACTCATGTGAAAAGGAATAAATCAGAATTTGCATGGATGGCTCAGTAACGGGTAAAAATTAGGAACTGCATGGATTCATATCTATGGTCCTTCCTCCACCAAAATTAGTTTCCTTTGTCACTACTACTATTCAACTAAAAATCTTCACTTCCCTCCCTCTGGAATACCTCCAAGAATTTTTAAATTCTCTTAGAAACCTCCCTCCTTCCATTCAAGAGCATATACTTCTCCCTGATAAAAAGACTTCAAAGCCTTCCCTTTATTTACAGGATTTCCAAGTGTTTAAGACTATCCTAACCTAGCCTCAAAGAGTAATGTTTAAACATTTTACTTTTCATCACTTCTCAATAAGAACTTGCAAGAGCTGGAGTCACTGGTATCTGAAAATGCCATGTGTATTTTTCCCTCCACCATATTTACCTGGTACCCTGGATAGGCCGTTTCTCTCCCTTCCTCTAGGATTAGTCAAATTCTATCCAAACTTCAAAAACCAACTTTACCTTCATCCTTCTGTCACATACAAGAGAGGGTATTCAGTAATTATCTGTTCAACAGATAACCTGCAACTGCAGAAACAATTCCCACTCAATTATTCCAACAAAAATGCTGCCAGATTTTGAATGATTTCCCAAAAAAAGTCAAGGGTTCTACGTTTCTCCATTACTAGGGGCCATTTGCTTCACACCTGTACATCATTTAACTTAAACTTAACAAGAAAATAATTGAAAGCCTTCATTTCAGATGAAGAACGTATGACCTAGGGACATTAAGTGATTTAATTCACACCATAAAGCACCTACTTTATGACATGTATTTATAATGTACTTTATGACATGTATTTATAATGTATTAAATAAAAACATGTATTTATAATGCCTACTATATATTGGGCATACAATAAGGGCTAAGATAAAATCACAGTCCTCAAGGAACACACAGTCCAGTTATTATACTAATTATATCTTTGTAAATGGAGATAGGGAGGAAAAGCCATCTAATTAAAGTCTCTCCTCATCCAAATCCAAGTGTGCTTTCATCCATTAGCATGGATTCCTAAAGATAAGTTAACAATAGTCCACTTCTGATGAGTAAAAAATTGACCTCTCTACTCTTAAATCCCAACCGAGTAAATTTGAAAATGCAGCTGGAAAATGTGATATCATTACGCGGAGATATTATCCACAGATGGAAATAAACCAAGAGGCAAAATCAAGGTTTGATTAACTTAATCTGTGAAAACTCGTGATAGTCGAGTAAAATGGTTTCATTTATTTAAAAGTTTGAGTTAGTAGTAACCGCCACCTACTGAACGTTCACGGAACTACATGAACAACTAGGGCAAGTTTCAGTACATTCCAGTCGTCGAGACAATGACAATTTTTAATCCTATAAAAAATTTCAAGACATAAAACCTCTGTTACCTAAACGTTTTCCTATATTTAAATTAGTACCTGCGGTAGAGTACTCTAGACCTACGTCATCGTTTAAACCAGTAGTCCATCTTTCACAATGAATTTAAAATCCTGAAATGAAACCGAAACTCCTACTTGAAGGTTGTAACCATATATACTTTATTGTCCACTCATCTATCATTCATAGGACACAGATCTACCTGCAATGTAAGCAAGTAGCACTGCAAAAGAATACAAAAGCTGCGTGTGCACCCAACAGCAGGGAATGTATTTCGATCTTGTATAAACAAACAGTAAAAATCGACAAAATACACAAATGTGCACAAACATACAGACGGTGATATGTACAACTAAGAAATAGGGCAAAACCCTGCAATGCATAGTTATTTGTTAGGCAAACACGACACCAGAGAATTTCATTTAGAAGAGATCTCCTTTTCACGGTAGAAAACTTTAGAAATCGTACCATCTCGTCAGCGAGCAATCTACTGACCGGTTAGGGACCGAGAGTATGGTGTTTCTGTCCTTATTCACTGCAGGGTTGTAAAAAGTTTTTCTCAACCCCAAAATCCCAGGCTCGAGGGCAACAAGGCCCTAGGAATACAGCCTGTGACAATGACTGCCAACCTTCCCATAAAAGACAGGTTATTATTAACAGCACCATCCTCTGCGAAAGCTCGCCGGGGCCCGAAGAACCGCCCCCACCTCTGCACTAGGTGGTGGCGGGGCCAGTGCGACAGTCACACCCGGCTCCATCCGGCCGCCTCCGTCTAGGACCCCCGGTGCCGAGGTCGTCCGGGCCGCCCCAGGCCCCCGCGGCGCCCCGACTGTTTACCGAGAGTCCCTCGCAAGTGGCCTAAGTCGGGAGGGGCCCGGGGGGAGAACGCTAACGGAGACCTAAGGGCCTAGGTCGGGCCGGAAGCCAAGGCCAGGCCCAGGACGCCCTTGGAGGTTAATCCGCTGGATACCAAGGACTGCGGGAACCCGGGGGGCGGCACGGAGAAGGGACGCGGGAGGAAGGCCCCGTGACCTTCCTCGCGCCGCCCCCCAGATCCCAGCCGGTCCCCAAGGGAGCTCAGCGGGATCCAGCGCCCGTCCCACGAGGCCCCGGAAGACCCCGCTACTCACCCTCCGGCGGACACTGGAGCGGCACGAGCCCTCAACCAACCTCACACGGGAAGGAAACGCCGCCTGGCAGAGAATACTTCCGGCGGGAGCCGCGTCCCGCCCCCTCGCACGGAGCATGCGCCGCCCGGGCCGTCGGCGAGGATCGGGCGTGCTTCCGGGTTTCGGACAAGGCGGGGGGGGGGGCGGGGGCGGCACGGGGCGGAAGGGGCCCGAGGTTTTCCGTGAAGCAGGTGCGTCCCCTTACAGCACTCGCCGAGGTTCTGAGTTTAGCTACTGGGATGGGATGGGGGAAGCCTCTGATCACAGAGGTCCCTGCAGAGCTCGCGGGCTCTGGGCGTGACACTGACAAATCGGGGAGCCTGCTCCCGAGTGCGAAGAAATGCTGTGCGTCTCCGCCGAGTGCTGCCCTGACTCCTCCTTGAGCCTTCCGCTCGCCCCTCACCCCAGGTGCACACCCGCAGGCTGCTGTTCTGTCTGTCCTTTAGCCAAAGCGCTGACGCGCATGGCCACCCCCCACCCCTCACCATCTGCCTTTCGGTTTCTAGGGTGAGCTCACCCTCCTCCCCCGTCTCCGCGCTGACAAACACCTGGGGGTGGCGCTTGAAAGCCGTGTGAAACGACTTTGCAGCCCACCCGAGCAGGACCGGCAGTCGGGACAGAAGAGGTTATCTGGCAGCAGGATTTGCATTTCAGTGACTTCCTTTTTCTTCTACACCTTCCCCTTTCCAGAAAGAGAGACGTGACCCAAGAGGTCCCAAGGGAACAAACCTGAAAGCCCATCGCCTCCTGAACACACAGACTGCCAGGGGGCGAGATGATATTAGCCACTGTTTCCAGATAGAAGAAGCATCGCTTCCTTCAGGTAGAGGCGGCAAGACTACCATAATCCTTGATATCTAAAATTCTGCAGCCTGATTGTAGGAGTTAGTGTATGCTACCTTTTTTACAAGCTTGTAATGCTGCAGTAAGGATAATAGCTACAGTTTATGGAATCCCTGCTAGGTGTCCTGCGATCTGCTTCTGTGTGTTTCACATCCGTAATCTAAATTCCTCCAAAAAACAATCCTCTTAAGTGTTTCTGTTTTTATAGATGAGCAAATTCTGAGGCTTAGGGAGACAAACTTTCCTAAGGTCGTGTACCTAATTGGCAAATGTCACTGAAACGAAATTTGATTCAGACCCTATTTGTCTTTGAGATAGTTATTTAGTGCCAGTTCTATTTAAGTCTAGTTGAAAGATGACCATGAAATGACAAAATCGTAAGTCTTTAAACGGTGAGGATGGGATGGCAGGAATGTGTAAATATTTTCAAAACTATGATTGGATTCTTTAGCAATCAGAATGGAATTTAATACTGAATGATACGAAGCTAAGTTTAAGAGAACTAGACTCGTTATTTAGAGAGGATATAGAACTTTGGGAAGAACAGGATGATTATGAGACCTGGACAGTGTTCACAAAACCACACCAAACTGAAACCATGGTTGCTCAGTAGTTTTGGAAGTAGTAATGGAAGGATTCTCTCCATTGGTTCCCTGGGATCATCCTCAGTGTGAGTCATTGTTTGGGATGCTCCTGGGAACACTCATTGACAGGGCTAAAATGCAGAGATTGCTGAAGGAAAGAACTTTAGATGCCCCACTAGGATAGGCTCACCAGTAAGGAAAATGAGCTGAGAAATTCAAGATGGTAATGGACTTCCATCATTCACTGAGTGAAAATGCACCAACTAAGGACCTCAGCTGCCTCGTGCTGAAGACCAAGGTGGCCGATTTACTCAGTTTGTCTGGCACTAAGTGGGTTTTTGGAATGTAGGACTTTGGATGCTACAACAGAGGAAGTCTTAGGCAAACCATGAGGAGCTGATCTCCTACAGGGACATCTTATATGGATTCTAGAATGAGGTGGAACTCCTGATATGATTGCATCTAGTCTCAATTCACCTGGACTATGATTGTACAGGAAGTTGTTGGGTGAGGTAGTCAAGACTGGCCATAAAGAGTCTGTATGACCCTGTATAAATTCTCTGCTCATTTTTTCTCCAGTGGTTTGGCTATAAACTAAGTACCTGCACCTATACCTTTTGGACCTAATTTTCATTTAGCAAATCCTCAAGAACCCTCTCTTTTTTTTTTTTTTTAATATTTTTATTATTTATTTATTTGACACAGAGAGAGAGATCACAAGCAGGCAGAGAGGCAGGCAGAGAAAGAGGGAGAGGCAGGCTCCCCACTGAGCAGAGAGCCCAATGTGGGGCTCGATCCCAGGACCCTGAGATCATGACCTGAGCCGAAGGCAGAGGCCCTAACCCACTGAGCCACCCAGGCACCCCCCTCAAGAACCCTCTTATGTCTGGTCCTAAGACATCAAATTAGTGTGTTCTCACATGCCATGCACGTTCATTTCCAGCTATCACTAAGTCAGCTAAGTTCTTCCAGAATAGAACGGAGTGAACATATGCTTTTCATCCCAGGATAGCTTTTTATAATTCCTGGCAACACAAAACACCATATTTGACCCACAGTAGGGACTCAATAAATAATTCATTATGTATAATATTAATCAGGAAATTACAACAACAGATTTTTTTGTTGTTGACTTTCTGGGCCTTTCCCCTGTGATTGTTAGAATTAAGATATTAAAACTAATGATTACGTTTATTATAGAAAGTTGGGTTTGGGGGCATCCGGGTGGCTCAGTGGGTTAAAGTCTCTGCCTTCAGCTCAGGTCATGATCTCAGGGTCCTGGGATCAAGCCCCACATTGGGCTCTCTGCTCAGTGGGGAGCCTACCTCTCCCTCTTTCTCTGCCTGCCTCTCTGCCTACTTGTGACCTCTCTCTCTGTGTCAAATAAATAAAATCTTAAAAAAAAAAAAAAGAAAGAAAGTTGGGTTTTGAGGGTTTTGTTTCGTTTTGTTTCTTTGGGTTTTTTGTTTTTGTTTTCGTTTTTACTAATGCTTCCTAAGACAGTTCATGGCAGTTTTTCCCACTTGGAACTAAATTTTCCTTTACGTTTGTTAGTTAAATGGGAGTGTGATTAATTTGCTCTGCAGCCAAGGTGAATCTTTGCACTGGACCCTGAAGGGGAAGGGATTCCTGAAATTAGGGGTTCTTAGATTTCACTGTGGGTCTGTTCACTTGGAAAACTTGGCAAAATGCAGATTACTATGTTATAGCTTTACACACTCCCATTTAACTGCTCTAGGCTTTGGGCATTTGAATTTTGAATAAGCATCTGAGATGGTTTGGATGTGTAGGTAGTTTGGGATCACACTTTGAAAAACTGCCCTAATCAGTGATGATTTTAGATGTATTTTTACAAAAACCTCTATGCTCCATCTCCAAGAGCCTATCTGGTCAGCTGAACCATTAAGTCAGCTGGCGTATATCAAAAATATCAAGGCAAGGAAGTCTCACATTGAGATGCAGAATAAAATCTCTTTGAAAGGAAAAACAAATCTGAAATTGTTGGATAAGTAGATACACTACACCTGACGCTCTTTGTTGCTCGTTAGAAATGATTGTCTTGACAGTGATTTAGAAAGAGAAGAACTTCAACAAATTTGTAGAATTACACAGCAGTAATTACGCCAGTATAATAGTCGCTTGGTAGCCTTGGTTCTTTTTAAAAATATTTCATCAGAAAGAATAATCCTCATTATTATTTTGACAAGTTAAATAGGTTGGCTAGGGAAAGAAAAGTAAAGCCAGACTGGGAAGCTATCCCTGAAGCCAGAAAAGCACCGAGAAAGACCAAGATTAAGTGCCTGGAGCTCCAATAAAAAGAATCAGATGGTATCAAGGCAAAAGTAATGGAAAATTAAAATTTCAACAAAATGGAGGGACTGGAAAGATGACTTGATTGCTCCATTCTACAAAAAGCACAGAGAACTAACATATGCTATAGCAAAAGTTCAAAGAACATGGTGTACGTTTACTTTTCATGCCTTTTACGGTTTAAAATTTTACACGTAATTTAAAACGTGTGTATATGTAATTTCCTAATGTTATTGGGGTAGCACTAAGCCACAATCTTACGTCGCTGCACAATCCTTTTCCTTAAGCACTACTGCCAACTAGACTTTTTTACAGTTTATGCTAGCAATAAACATCATCTAGAACTAGGATATTTATTTTAAATCTGCTATGTTTTGTGGTTTAGCTTTAATACAGTACTGAAAATATACCGCTCAAGTGATACTACCCGGGGAAAGTCAGGTCGGATCAAAATGGGAATTGCTTGGGAAAAAGGCTAACCCCACTATAGACTCATCAGCACAAGGGTTAAAGTGTAGATGAAAGAGTAATCTCCCTAGGATTCATTTAAGACCTTCGTGAATACCCTTCAATATGCTTTTCTTCGATGGGAAGGGGGCTGTGAGGGATGGAGTGAGAATGACAAAGATATGAATTCATCAGCCAAAATGGAAGAAACAGTAGTTGAAACATGATTCTCAATTTCTGTAACAGCAGATTGATAGGTGAAGCATAAAACAGGACCAGATGCTGTGGTTCCCAGGATGCAGTTGGCTTCCCATGCTTTATAACCTGGAGCATTTATTGCTGTAAGTAGGTCACTTGCTTGCTCTCATTTACCTGATTCGAGGAAAACGCCCTTGAAAGTATTTGGAAAAGAATGTGTGCTGGTACTTAACATTCTAAAAATTAAGATCGCATATAAGCTCCCTTTCCCTCCTTTTCTCTATTAGTCTGAATAAGTTGTAACCCTGAAACATATGTGAAACTGAAATGGAGGAGAAGAATTTGAGATCTCCTTTTCTAAGCACAAAAACACTAAAATCTCTGTCTATTCTGTTTGCCTCCATAATTCACTCTACTGAGCGCCAACCCAGTGTTCATCTCACGGAATTCTAACTGGGGTTGAAGTTCCTGTATTCTTTCATCAGATGTGAACTTCTTGAGAAAAGAGGATGCCTAGGACATAGGAGGGGCTTACCAAATGCTTCTTTAGTTATTGAAGTGTCGCGGACACACAAGTGTTACTAGTTTCGGTGTACTACATAACAATTCCACAACTCTATACATTCTACCACGCTCACCGCAGTAAGCGGAGTCACCATCTGTCACCACACAAGGTTATGACAATATTGTTGACTATATTCCCTATGCAGTACTTTTCATCCCCGTGTCCTATTTATTTTATAAACAGATTTTTAATCCCCTTCGCCTATTTCATCCATCTCTCCACTCTAAACTAGTGTTTTAATTAACTGACTCTCCCCCACACCCCCACCAAATCTGACATATCTACTGGGGCCTTTTAGGCTCCATTCCTACAGATTTAATCTGACTAAGGGAGAAAAAGGAAAGAAAGACATTTGGCTCAAAGATAGGTTATATGGAATCAAGCCATTTTACTGACCACATGTATATTATTGCCCTGTTGTGATAGGTCCATTCCTGATGTGTCCACCAGAGAGCAGTCCCATCCTTGGTACTCATGGGATTTAAGAACATGGACACTGCAGGGGCACCTGGGTGGCTCAGTCATTAAACGCCTTCAGCTCAGGTCATGATCCTGGGGTCCTGAGATTGAGCCCCACATCGGGCTCCTTGCTCGGTGAGAAGCTTGCTTCTCCCTCTCCCACTCCCCCTGCTTGTGTTCTCTTTCTCACTGTCTCTCTCTGTCATTTAAATAAGGAAAATCTTAAAAAAAAAAAAAAAAAGAATGTGGACACTGCAGTCCAACAGGCCTGGGTTTGAATGCACAATCTGGTTTTTTTTTTACTAGCTCTATGACCTTTGGGCCATTTATTAAGCTCACTAAGCCTCAACTTCCCCCTCTTTAGTATGGGGACAATAACGGTATGCATGCCATGGAGTTGCATTGAAAATTAAATGAGTATCGGGAAAGTGCTGAGCTCTATGCCTGGCATTTAGCAAGTACTCAGTAAAAGTGCCACGGTGACGCTGATGTTTTTATTGTACTGTGAAATGATGTTCTCTCCTTTCCAGAAGTCTGTAAGGATGGACTTCCTTCCTATCTCCATAACATTTGCATGAAGACTTCACCCCTCAAGGTTCTCACCATAGCATCTTATCTGGGAATGTTTTCACCCACTAGTGAAGAGACCATGCCTCTCTCTTTGACCTCTTGAATCTCTCATTCTCGGTCTCAATACACACCCCTGGCTGACTCTTCCTGATTAGTAGTCAATAAACCATTTTTGATAGTTGTACGAAACCTATAAGATTCCATCCTCATGGCCACCAACAATTAAATTTAAAATATTGATCAATCCATGAAAATAGCTATCTGGATATTTCTCAGTTCACTGAAGACCATTATTGATATTGGCTGCTGTTCCCATCTGTCTAATAACAGCCATTTATTGAGCTTACGGTTCTTGGGCTCGTGGAGTCCTCAAGACTAAAACATCTTATAAAAATGCAAGTCCTCACAGGGCTATTGATCTTTTTTTAAAGCTAAAGGTTTATCCTATATTTCATTCCCGTTTATTATTCGTTTAGGGAAAACTTCCTCTCTTAAATTGTTGAGTGGATTTTGCACAAGAAAAAGAAGTGAGTTCAATGGGTGAAGGTAGGACGTTGAGCCAGACTAGAGATTTTAGAGGTCGAGACTGTGCCTGTCTTACTTTTTCCTTGCAAACCTTTTCTTAGTTCCCTTGGGGACTATCATAATATCAGGGCTGCTATTCTTTGTAGAAAATTTAATTCATCTGAGAACAACACATTAAAAAAAAAAAAATTAACTATGTGCAACTCATGGAAATGCTCCTAAAACCGAGGGAGTTTTCCTGAGCAAAAGAAACGCTGTATCTGGTTTAGAGACTGAGTGTGTGGCTTTCAAAAGCAAAGACAAGCTCAAACCTTGCTGATTTTAGATGCTTAAGAAGGAGATTATACTAGACCTTCTTATTTCACCCTAGCGAGGCCCCACAATAGTGTACTGGCAAGCTAACATGAAAATCACCCTTCTCAGCTTTTTATCGTCAGTGTTTCTGGAACCAGAAAAACAAAACAAAGGTGTAAGTAAGAAAAGAAAAAAGAAAGAAAAGCTTGTAACTTGAATCGCAGAAGTGCGGGAAACAAATCAAGGATACTAAGTCAGCTGTGCTCAAAGTCGCATTCAACTTGGGAACACTATACCAGATAGAGCTGCACACCCCTTTCTCCTCCCCAGGCCACTGCTGATTAAATTTAAATTCCAGAACCATTCTGAGAGCTGTCAGTGTTGAACAAGGCCAATGCCAGAGGCATGGCCCATACCTGTTTCTTTATGTCTTCTGTGTTCTCAGGTAAACAGTGTTGGGGGGGGGGGCGCTAAGGGGACAATTAAGGAAAGGAGACAAAGAGGTTGACCCTCCAACAGTGTTCCCCGCCCCCCATGGTGTTGTGCAAAAAGCAAAAGATATGCTAATGATTCTAAACCAGCTGAAAGCAACATGAGAATTTTGTCTAGATGATCTTGAATCTCAAGCTGGACGGTGTTCCACCTTCCACATTTCAGCCCATCCATCATTTGGGCCTACTTGGGCTAGATAGACTGGCTTTCCATAGTCCGTTATCATGTGGTCCTCATGGGCTAGAGTTTAGGGAGCCTCCCCCCATTCCTTTCCTAGAATGCTTTTCTACCTTTTTGGAGGTAGACAGGGAAACGGTTTGAGTGGTGTCTAAAGTCATGAAATACAGTGATTGTTCTTTTTTTATTTTTTTTGAAGCGGGGGAGGGGGAAAGAGTAAATAATCCTATTTCTTCAGTTGAGTGAATCATAAGCACGTGAACTCACACATGTAGACAAAGACAGGAGACAACTAAAAACCTCTCCGGGGACATTCTTCATCATCCGATAGGAAGGTGGGGGTCTAGGATACTCCGTTTTAATGACCATCTCCAAATTCTGTCTCTGTACCCGATACAGGAAAGTATTGCCAAGTCCAGAGTGTCAGGTACAAAGATAGCCTCTCTCAAAATGGTTTCAAGCATGCAAGATGCAGATTATTTAGTACCATATTTGAGAAATCCTGACAATACTAAACGTAAGGGCCAGCTCTGTGGCCTGTCCCATGTCGGATAACCTTTCCGGGTCACCTCTTCTAGAACTGAGCTAATTCTACCAGCTTCGTCATTCCCTGATTCTCCGATTCTCTCTGACCTGAGTGTGAAGCAACTTTTGTTTGAATTTCTTCCCCCCTGGGACCCAATCAATGAATGCTAAATCTGAATGCTAGGTTTGGAAGTATAGTTTAAAATATTAAACGATGAAGGTTTCCGAGAAGATTTGCGTAGTGTTCCCTTGCCGGCCACCATTCTGCCAGTCAGAGTTTAATCACAATGTGGTTTCACATTTGTATGCTTGAACCGTAAAATAATTGATCTCTGTATGTCTGGAAGAGTTC
>JAQQSY010001258.1:0-14522 GCA_028646535.1 Procyon lotor | reverse complement strand
TAATCTCCCAGGGTGAAGCTCACAGGGCCCCGAGGTCCAAAGACCCTGAGGACACAGGGTCCCCAGCTCACAGAGCCCCAAGGTCTCGGGGTCCTGGGTTCCAAAGGGCCTGCCCCTCGACGTCCCTGTGCCGGCTGCCACCCAGAAGGTCTTACTAATACGTGAATGTTCATGTTGTCCCAGGCCCCCCTAAGTATGGGGCCGTGCTGCCCCCTCTAAAGGGATCGGAGAGCTCCCCACTCTCAGACCCCGTCCAGGCAAGTATATGACCTCTGCACCCGCAGGAGGAGAAGGGAGGCTGGAGACCTGGGTGAAAACCTTTACACAAGAGAGATCCCAGACCCTGGGCTGCTGTTCTGGGCTTACAGGCGGGGCGTGGGCACGAAAGAAGGGGCAGAAATCTCACTGAGGAGGCCTGGCTGGGGTGGGGGGCTGGGGGCTCCTGGGCACGGGGAGGAGGGTCCCCACTAAAGACAGGGAGGACTGGGCATGGGAAGGGCCAGCAAGGAATGGAGGGGAGGACACAGGAGAGACCGCCTCCCAGGGCGAGGCCAGGGGAGTCCCCTCGTGACCAAGGGGCTCCCTGTCTCCTCTCTGCCCTTGTGGGGGTGGGGCTGAGCCAGGAAGGCAGAAAGGGGAGAGACCCTGCTGCTGGGCCCTACTGACGAAGAAGGAGGACGGAGACCCGGCATGGACGGAGACAGCTGCTACCACCGGGACGGGAGTAGGGGGCGGAGGGGAGAGGGGCACCTGCTGTCCCCACGGCAGAGGGGTCGTGGGTCAGCCAGCCGAGGGGCCAGTCGAGGCTAGCTGAGCCGGCAAGCGTGACCTTTCAGGGCTTCCTGCCTGTGAGCCTGGGGCTTCCCTGCAGGGCCTGGGTGGGTAGTGGGGGGAGGCGCAGGGTTTTACCTGATGAGAGGGAAGGAGTGAGGGGCGGGGGCCAGGGGGCTGCAGGCAAGTGCGATGTCAGCCAGGGAGGTGGAGGAGACAGAGCTCTCTGGTGGACATTGGCCGCCGGGGCTCATCCCGGAGCGCGAGTGTGTCCTGACGCTGCCCCAGGAGGCGGGCCATCGAGAGGCTTCCGTGGATCCACCGAATACGAACCTCACCCCTCCTCCCCCACCCTTGCCTTGCCATCTTGCAGGGTGGGGGTGCCCGCGCTCCACAGGGGGCTTTCCTGGGGGCCAGGGGCTCCCTGAGTCTCCGTCAGGCCCCGTATGATGGGCTGTGTCCATGACGACCGGGGTTCATCTCCTGGGGCTGCACCCACGGGGCCCTAAACGGCAGAAACGTGTTCCCTTGTGGTCTGGAGGCCTGAGTCAGAAACCAGGGTATGCACAGGGCTGTGCTCGCTCTGAAGGCGGGGGTGGGGGGGGTCGTTCCTGCCTGCCCCCCTTCCTCAGCTCGTGGGTGCCTCGCCCCAGCGTTGGTGGTCACGTGGCCTCCGTGTGCGTCTGTGCATCTCCCGTTCCTTGTAAGGACCCCAGTCGTTGGCTCAGAGCCCGCCTAATTCAGGGGGAATCTCATCTGAACTTGACACCTGCAAAAACCCTCTTTCCAAATACCTCCAGCAGCTTAACCTCGGCTTGGCCACCCCTTTCCCCAGCCCTGTCCCTTTCTCTCCCGCCCCCTCCCTGCCAGAGCCCAGAAGGCGAGCCGGTGGCAGGGTCGGAATTCCATGGATGGTCCAGAGGGTGCTGGAACCTGGGCTGGTCCCCACGGGTCCTCACAGGGAGGTGCAGCCCTGACCGTGCACGAAGACCGTCCCTGCAGGGGGCGCTCACGAGGGCCCTCAGGGCGACATGCAAGCTGGTGACGGGTAGGAGCTGCTTTGGGGCAGTCAGGGGCTGGCAAGGGGAGCACCCGAAGTCTTCCCAGACATGTGGACCTTCAGCGAGGGAACGTAGGGCCAAAGACGGCTTGGATGTGCTTTCTCTCTCCGAGCTTTCTCTACCTCCCGCGGGTCCGGCGGCGTCGCCGGGAGCTGTCCTCATTCAGGAGCTGCCGATGCTGCCCGGTGGGTCGGGGCCTCGCCCAGGGCACCCTCGTGGGTGAGTAGTGACGGCGCTTGGCCTGGAAACCAGGATTTTCTTACTTCAAATATTCAGCGGCTCCATGCAGTCTCCTGAGGGCTTGGTGGGTGTCTGATGGGCCAACAACGAGGCCCAGGGTCCGAGCCTGGGCGGCCAGCGCCACCTGCCGCCGTCCCTCCATCTGCCCCTCACCGGTTGACCTTGAACCAGGGAAGGGCTGTCTTCTCTTATTTGACAGAAGGGTTATTGGGACTCTGGGGGGAGTGGGGAGAAGGTAATCTGACTGGGCCTTTGCACACCGAGAATCTCCAATCGGATGCGTGGAGCATAGGGGTGACCTCTGGGCAGCTGTGTGGCTCACTGAGGCCAGGACGAGGTTCCTAGTAACCCTCCACTGTGATCGGTGGCCAATACGCCTCCCCACACTGCCGCTGGGGCATACGGATTATTTTGAGCTTAAGGTGCTTGGAAACAGCATGTGAAACTCTGGCCTCCCTGCCCCTCCTCGTATCTGGTAGCTGTGCTCACACTCGCCTCTTTGCTCAACTAATTTCCATAAATGCATGTAGGACACTTGTGTTAAATGAGAACGTGCAGGCGTCTGGGGGGCTCAGTCGGTGAAGCGTCTGCCTTCGGCTCGGGTCATGGTCCCGGGGTCCTGGGATCGAGCCCCACATCGGGCTCCTTGCTCATCAGGGAGCCTGCTTCTCCCTCACTTCCCAGCTTGTGCTCCCTTGTGCTCGCTCGTGCTCTCTGTGGCTATTTCTTAAAGAAATAAAATCTTTAAAAAAAATAAAAAATAAATTTAAATAAACGAGTGTGTGCTTTCCTTCTGTTTATCTGCCTTACGGTGCTAAATTCTGGGGCCCAGCCGGAGACCCTGAGGGCAAGAGAAAGTTCGGCCCCCTACAGCTGCATGGCACCAGGCACCGTTCCATCAAATGGACAGTGGCCAGGGCCCTGGGGACCCCACGAGCCAGGGCTTACCTCTCTAGGGAGGTCCCCATGTGGAGGGTCTTGGGACGCAGCTAAGGATGAGACCCGCTTCAGGGACAAGAGGCACAGCCCTGCCGGTGCTGAGCTGTCCCGCTGAGCACTGTCTCTGCCCTCAGCCCCGTCCCCAAGGCTGCCGGCCCCTTCCGGCAGACGCTGCACCTTGTGGTTCCTTGTGGGGACCCCGTCACCCCTTGTGCAGACACTGTGGGGGCTTCTCCAAAGAGCAGGGCGTGGGTTCAAGCTTATTGTGTCCTGATCGCAGCCTTTCTCAGCGCTGAATGATTTACTCGAAGCAGGCTTCCTGGAGGAGGTGGCTCGGGGCGTGATTATGAAGGAGGCCAGGCTGTAGCCTGATGACTTGGATGAAGGACGCTGTCCTTGGGGAAAGGCCGAACGCCGAGGCTGGGCTACCCCCACCTCAGCCGCAGGATCTGGGTGCTGGGATGGGGCGGCAGAAGTACGTCTTCAGGCTGCTAATTCCACTACACGTTCTGGAAGCCGCGACCGTGGGAAACGTGCTTCTGCCGTGACGTTCCTGACCACAGCCATCGCCATGGTTACAGAACGCCAAACGGTGACCCAGCTACTGTGACAACACCCCAGTGGTCCTCTCATCATGAGGCCCTCGCAGGGATGTCACCGCGAGGCCGGCTGCGGGCTGGGCTCCTCGCCACACAGGCCTGATGGGCCACCCAGGCGAGACCGAGAAGCGCACAAGGACAGGGAGGAAAGACGCTAACCCTACAGGGGGTCCCGCCCCACTGCTGGAGCCCGGACGGCCACTTCCAGGAACGTGAATGTCACCACCCGCCCACGGGCCCCAGATCGGCGAGTCCAGCTCCCGACTGCGGACCCTTCTTTCCACTGTTCGACGTTGCAGGGTCTAACCAGGCAGAGGAACAAAGACCTCCTTAGAAGTGAGACCGCTCGGCTCAACACGCAGGAACAAAGAGACGGTGTTGGGGTCAGGGAGCCGTGCGGCTGACCTTGGCCGTGGTCCCATGTAGAGGAGTTTTCGGGGGTGCCCATTTGGTAGGGCTCCGTGTGTCGAGCATTAGTGTCCTGGCCGGGCACCTGCAGGGATGGGGGGAGGGGCCGAGCTCCCCGGAGCAGAGAGGAAGGCACCGCAGACGGGGTGCTGGAAGTCACAGCAATGTACTCGCTCCGGGTTCTGGAGACGGCGAGTGTGAGGTCAGTGTCGCAGGGCTGGCGAGGGACACTCTGTTCCTGGCCTCTTGCAGCTTCTGGTGGCAGCCGGAAACCTCCGGCTGGTGGCTGCATCGCTCTGATCTCTGTCCCCGTGGTCACATGGCCTCCCCTGTCGTGTGTGTGTGTGTGTGTGTGTGTGTGTGTGTGTGACACCTCCCTCTGCCTTTCTTTCAGAAGGACTTTGCAGTGGCATTTAGGGCTTCTCTGGATAATCCAGGACACTCTCCCCATCTCAAGATCTTTAACTTAATCACACCTGCGACGTCCTTTTTCACCTTCTCAGGTCACATTCAGAGGTTCCAGGAACTAGGACCTGGTACCTTGCGGAGACACCATCCAGCCTTCCACAGACGGTGACTGCGGGCTGGAGGGCTGCCCTCGGTGGTGCTGCCACGCTCGGGGCCCCGCTGACCTCTGCCTCCCCGCTCCAGGTGGCCGCCTCGGGCCCATCGACACGCACTGGGAGCAGGTGTGGATTGCCGGAGGTGAGGACGCACTGGGGTCACAGATGACCTTGACACGTGCCCCTGGCACACTCTGTGGGGCATCAAGACACCCAGCACGCCCACCGTCGCCCAGAACAAGCAAAGGCAGAGAGAGTCCGGGGCTGCCCCCACCTCCCCTGTGTGAGAGACCCCAGCGTGACCCCCGAGCGTCACTGGTTTTGAATCCCATCAGGACTGTGATGTCCGGACCTTGGCCTCCCGTGCCGGGTCCTGCCGGGCAGGCTGCGGTCCTGCCCTGGCGCATGAATGCAGGTCAGCCAGGGCCTGAGGACGCGGCCACAGGGGGCGTGCCCTGCATGATGCCCGGTGCAGTCAGGCCAGCAGCCCTGGTGCGGGCCCCTCCCTCCCAGGCTGCTGTGTGCTCCTCCGGCAAAGCTGCTCGGTCTGGGGATTGATCCTTTTTTTTTTTTTTAAGATTTAATTTATTTATTTCGGACAGAGAGAGAACGAGAGAGAGAGAGAGCGTGAGTGGGGAGAGGGGGAGTAGAGGGAGCCACCGTGGGGCTCGATCCCAGGACCCTGAGACCATGACCTAAGCCAAAGGCAGACACTAACTGAATGAGGCCCCCAGGCGTCCCCGTCTGGGAATTGTTCTGCCCGTGTCCACCCCAGCACAGGCTCCTGGGGCCCCAGGGGGGGGTCAGAACCCCGAGGTCCAGCTACCCCGGCTCAGGGACCCCCATGCTGTGGTTTGGGAGGAAGAATGCTGCAGGAGCCCCTGCCGCGCCCCCCACTCCACCCCATGGAGCTCCTGCAGGCACCGGCTCACCCGGAGGGCAGGGGTATGGGGTCCCACGAGCTGTTAGGGGATGCCACCGTCACTGATCCTGTCCCGCCCTTTCTCTTCTTTGCCGTCTGTGTCGGCGACCCAGGTGTGACAGAGCAGCACACATCGGGGGGCTCTGAACAATGCACATGTATTGTCTCACAGCCCTGGAGGCCAGAAGGCACGGACCAAGGTGGCCCCAGGACCGCGTGCCCTCTGAGACCTGTAGAGGAGAATCCTTCCACGCCTCTTCCAGGCTCTGGAGGCAGCCAGCAGCCCCTAGTGTCCCTTAGCTTGTAGCCGCCTCGCTCCCAAGCCTGTCCCCCTCTTCACACGGCTTCTCTGCATTTCTGTCCAAACGGCTCCCTTGTCGTGGGGCACTTCCTATGGGCCGGCCCTGACCCACCATGACCTCCTCAGCAAAGACCTGATTTCCATTGGGGTCACTTTCACAGATACCGGGAGTTCAGCCTTCCCAACATATCCTCTTGGGACGGAACCCCTAACAGCCCAGCAGGCCGACAGCATGTGGGGAGGGAGCTTACGGCTCATTCTTTGTTGGCTTGGGGCATCCCAGCGGCTGGTCGTGAGCCCCTTGTCAGCTCCAAGAAGCAGCACGAAGGCAAAGCCCAGGATTTCACCGGGAAGGGAAGCAAGGTCTCAGCGGAGAAAACAAGGAGGCCACTTGAGCTGCTTGTGGGATCCCAGTCTATCCCTGGGGTTTCAGCCATTCGATTGCAGAGGTTAAAAATCACACCTTCCAATCCTCTTAGAACATCACAGAAATGATCAGAAACACCAGCCTGAGATCTGGGGAGAGCAGTTGTGAACTGAGATCTAATCCCAAGGTCAAACCGTCCTCCACGGGGTTTTTGCGGTGCTGGAGAGACATCCTACCACCAAAGCCTGGGTCTGTCTTCATTCATTGTGCTTTAGGCTCCCACCTTATTTCAGTAAAGGAGATCGTTTTAATCACGCAAACGACATCGACGACCCACACTTGGGGGATGACCACAAGCCTAGCGAACCCTTTTGCTTGTAAGTCTGTATCACAAACAAGGCTTGTGAAAAAAAATAGGAAACCAACTCAGACCAACAGCCTGACCAGAACTTTGTAGGAGGGGCGCCTGAGTGTCTCAGTCGTGACCCCAGGGTCCTGGGATCGAGCCCCACATCAGGCTCCCTGCTCGGAGAGAAGCCTGCCTCTCCCTCTGCCTGCCTCTCCCCCTGCTTGTGCGCTCTCTCGTTCTCCTTGTCAAACAAATAAAAAAATTAAAAAATAAAAAGAACTTTGGGGGTGCCTGGGTGGCTCAATCATTAAGCGTCTGCCTTCAACTCAAGTCATGATCCTAGGGTCCTGGAATCGAGCCCCAAGTCAAGCTCCCTGATCGGCAGGAAGTCTGCTTCTCCTCCCTCCCTCTCCCCCTGCTTGTGTTCCTGCTCTCGCTGTCTCTCTCTGTGTCTAATAAATCATTAAAATCTTTAAAAGAATAAAAAAAGAGAGATCTTTGTAAGAAGCACAAGCAAACTCCTTCCCGCCAGAATACACACCACGCACAATACAGAGAAAGGGTTTTTTTCTTTTAATGTACCAGAGTCTGAACAGTGGTTCTCTAGGGTGTGGGAATGTGGGATGACTTCTTTCCCTTTCCTTTTTCTAGGGATTTTGACCTGCACGGTGGCAGGAATCCCTGAGGCTTGTCGCGTAGCCCTGAGCAAAGATAACGCTTGCCCTCTCTTAGGTCCGGACCGGGAGCTTTTAGAAAGGGACTTGTCTCCTTTGTGTGAACAAGTGGGGTTTCTCTTTGTTTGTTTTTTTGTTGTTTTGGATTTTTTTTTTTTTTTTTTTTTTTTTTTTTTGGTGCCACTTCGCTGTGAGACAGGAGCAGTCAGACTAACTTTCCCAAGGGCAACCCTTGAAGGTTCCAGGATAACTTGATTCTCAGGGCAAGCAAATGCTTATCTAGGCTTATTTGCCCGGTGATCCAGGGGGTTCTTTGAAAAGCCCTCCTCCCCCGCCCCGTGTCAACAGTAACTCTTAGTTAAGATGTAAATTATTAACACATTTTTATGGAAAGAGATGCCGCACACCGTCTGGCTTTATATACACTTACAAAGCGTATCTCTTGTTAGCATTACAGCTTTACAGATTAGAAAGTAAATGGAATGGATCATATTTCAAAGCGTTTTCTTAACACCTATTGTCCGCTTGCCCGAAGAATCCTGCCCGGTTGGGAAGAAAGGTTCTTTCTGAGAACTAAAAAATCTGGCACCTGCTGGGGGGGCATGATTCTCCCAAAACCCCCTTTCTGCCCCTCGGTGACTTGAGAAAAAAACTCATTTTCCTTGAAGGAGGGCCGTCAGCTCTGCAGTCTGTGTGCTAATAATCAAGCAGGGTCACGTGTCAGGGGAGCTGGACCCAGCAGTCCAAGGACGTCATTGCCCTTCTCCGGTTACTAGGCAGCAGCTCCTTCACCAGCGATGGACAAAACAGGTTGGAGGAGAGACCAGGAGGGAAGCCTGATTCCAGGTCAGCCCCACCGCCCGCTGGAAAGGGACAAGACAGCGGAGCCTCTCTCGAGGCCACCCACTCAAGAGGCAGCCTTGTCTTTTCCCCTCCAGAGCCCTGCCTTCAATGGAAGGGATCTCGCAGCGCTGGGTGCGGCTGGTGTGTGTTACCGAGTGTGCTCCCTGGGGGCACTCTGCCGGCCCACTGTCTGTGTCATGGGCAGCCTCGCCTGGTGACCGCGGGACTGCCCCAGCGCCGAGCGTGGGGGCTCATGGGCTCTGTGCGTTTCTCAGCCAAGGGGAGGCTCTCGGTCCCCAGGATCAGTGACTGCAGGTTTCAGACGGTCAGCTGTTTGTGGTGGCTGTCCTCGGGGAGGGATGATGCAGCAGTCCCCTCTGGAAACGTCTACAGTGAATTCATCCATTGTCTCCAGGAGTCCCCTGAGCTTGGCGTGGTGTGGGAGGTCACGGTGAAGACCAGGCTGGCCGTAGACACCATAGACAGCCTGGGGCAGTCAGTCTTTCGGAGCCCGCTGACTCCTCCTTTAAAAAGTGGGGATTTCTCCCAGGAATCAGCCCAGCAGAAGCGCTTGCACAAAGATACACATGTTCATGATCACATTGTTTGTGATAGCAACAGTTAACAACAGAAGAGACTAGATGAAGACCATTAATAGAGGCATAATGTTATTTTAGCATCTCTCTATAATGAAATACTACACAGGCGCTAAAAAGAACAGGGTATATCTATACGTGTGGGTGTGGAAGTCCTGGATGTTTTACGCAGAGGAGCAAACTGATGAAAGGAGAAGCAGTTTACAAAACTCTGTGTGTGGATAGACACGTATCTGTGCTATTTATGTAATGTCTATACTGTGAGAACTTACATGTATATGTAATGTATATACCACGAGCATTTATACACTAACCTATAAACAGCAGAAAACTAATACTTACTTCAGTGGGATTCCTCTTGTGTCCCCTTCGGGAACAGTCCTCCTTTGGGAACCAGATCTATAAACCCATAGAGCTCACAGTGGTGGGGGTCAGCGTACATAAATTCCACGATCAAGTTCCTGGGCAAAATGGTAAGTAGGGACCTTCCTCGTTCCCATCCCTTGGTTTCCAGACTGATGCTTTTTACCTATTGCAGACTCGATATCGTCTCAAGGCCACTGATGTGGGGTGTCTAACGGTGTCCTGGAGGACAGTTGTCCCTCCTCATGAGATGTCACCTCCAAAGTGGCCTTCAACAGGCTTCTATAGCTGGAAGGTGGGGTACTCGGCAGCCGTAAGTAGCTAGGTGGGTCTCAGGAAGGAGCGTAGCCTCCTCTCCTCACCCCATGGCTCTGGCAGTCATGTTTCTTCCGTGCTGGCGGTAGAGACCGGCTAGCCACAACTGGCCATGCGGTTCTGTCTAGCTGTCAGTGTAATGCCTCTTCATGGGGGCTGAGTCGTGGTCGTCTGGTCCAGCACAGGAGGAGCTGAAAGTCACCACTTGGTCCTAACCGAGTGAGGACCATAACATAACAAAAAATTGATGGTTCTTCTTAGATCTGGAAGAGAAGTGAGGTCACAGGGCAAACCACTGCCCCCCCCAAAGGGGAGGCACCCACAGGCAAATATGGAGAATCATAGCTCGCTGGGGCTGGGGCCAGGGGAGGGAAACCCGGACTGTAATTCACAACTTGCTGGACGCTCGGTGTAGACAAGCCTGAGAGATTAAAAACTTCAGGGGACCCAGTCATGGGGGGGTGGGCTCCTGCACTTTTGTGAGTTTTACCTCCTAGAGCTCTTGGGAGTGGAGGAAGATCTCCTCATGCTTCTGGCAGGGAGAGGGGTAAAGGAACCATCTTAAAATACAGAAGAGCATTCTTAACAAGGCTCCCTCAGGAAAAAGTATTAACCAGAGCTTAACCACCTAGGGATTTATCAGCCTAACTGACCTACGGGAGGAAAATACCCAACTCAGCCCCTCTAGCCATCCTGTCTCATGTCGGGGGTGGGGGGAGGGTAGTGGAAGACTGAGGAACTCTCGAGAAGGTGCAGGCTCACTGGAGGCCTGGGCCCTGATCACAGGGCTACGGGACGCACCCCTCCCCCCAACACCTCACCGCCTCGATACTGAAGGTAATTTACAGCAGTTCCTTCCAACCAGGTCATCACATCTGGCTACTGAGAAACAAATCCCAAGGCAAAAGGCTAAAGAACACATTTGCAGACAGAGCACGCAACGGAACCAGACTTGGCGGGCGTGTTGGCGTTATCAGACCGGGAACTCAGAACAGCTCTGACTAATATGCTCGAGGCTCTGGTGGGTAAAGCAGGCAGCATGCGAGAACAGATGGGCAAACGTAAACAGAGAGATGGAAATCCTAAGAAAGAACCCGAAAGAAACAGTGCAGATAAAAAAACACGGTAACAGAAATGAAGACTGCATTTGATGGGCTTCCTAGTGGGCTGGACACGGCGAGAAAGTATCTCTGGGCTGGAGAATACATCAATCGAAACCCAAAAAACTGCAAGGCAAAGGGAAGAAAGATGAAACACCAGAACAAAACACCCAAGGACTGCGGGACAACACAGAAGGTATGACCTCTGTGCAGTGGGAACAGCAGAGGCAAAGCGAGAGAGAAAGTGGCAGACATCCTTGAGGCCACAGTGACTGAGAACCCCCTGAACTACCGTCAGAGCCCACCCACAGCCCCAGGAGGCTCAGAGGATGCCGAGCAGCATAAGTGCAAACATCAGCTACACCTGCACATACCATTTCCAAACTGCAGAAAATCAGAGAAAAAGAAAAAAAATCCTGAATGAAGCCAAAGGAAAAAAACACCTTACCTACACAGGACCATAGACAAGAATTGAAGCAGCTTCTCAGAGAGGAAAGCAAAATATTTAAAGTGTTGAGAGGAGAAAACCCATCACCCAAGAATCCTATACCCTGCAAAATCGTCCTTCAAGAGTAGAGAGAAAAAAAAAAAAAGAGTAGAGAGAAAATAAAGAGTTTCTGAGACAAACAAGTATTGAGGGAAATTTTTGCCAGTAAACCTGCTTTGCAAGTAAGTCCTTAGAGTAAAGGAAAGTAATATAGGTCAGAAACTTCGGTCTATAAATGTAAGGAAACACAAAGAAGCAGGAATAAGTGGAGGTAAAATAACAACTTTTGTTTTCCTTATTTTAACTGATTTAATGATTTGTTCAAAATGATACTACCAACAATATATTTGATTATGCTTATGTATATACTAATACATAGGCATACATATCATGCTTATATACATATGTAGTAATAAGATATATAGAAACACATATATATGAAATAATTAACTCTGGTTTTATATTTAAAGTGGGATTTCTGGTAGAGAGCAGATCATTCATCTTGCCTTCTTATGCAACTTAAAAATCTCTGTCTTTTGATTTTGATGTTTAGACCTTTTACATTTAATGGAAGTTGTTGATATACTTAAATGTAAAACACCATTTGCTGGTTGTGTTCTATTTGTGCCATTGTTCTTTTTTCTCTTTCTCTTCTTTTCAGGTTTAGTACTTTTAATTATCCCATTTCATCTCTACCTTTGGTTTCATCTACTTTTGGCCACTTCTTTTCAAAGTGGGTTGGTTGAGAGTTTATAATTTATACCTTTAATAGAACACAATCTACCTCCAAATGCTATTACACCGTTCGTCTGTAGTGTTGGGACTCTACGGAACCCCTAGTGCATTGCGACAGTGCCTGCTCTCAACAGTCGATTATCTAGTAAAGCTTTTTTTTTTTTTTAAAGATTTTTATTTATTTATTTGACAGAGAGAGAGAGAGATCACAAGCAGGCAGAAAGGCAGGCAGAGAGAGAGGGGGAAGCAGACTCCCGCTGAGCAGAGAGCCTGATGTGGGGCTCTATCCCAGGACCCCGAGATCATGACCTGAGCCGAAGGCAGAGGCTTAACCACTGAGCCCCCCAGGCGCCCCTCTAGTAAAGCTTTTTATACTGAGCTTCTCTCTAGGATCATTTTAGAGCTGTTTTTCCCCTTGTGTACATCAGGTTTCTCTCTGCTCTCCCAACCACTGGCTTGAAGAGATTTTCTTAATATTTCTGGTAGTGCGTGTCTGTGGTTAAACTCCCTCTGTTTTTGTTGATCTGAGCAAGTGTTTATTTCACTTAATTTTTATTTTTTTAAAGATTTTTATTTGAGAGAGAAAGAGAATGAGCGAGAGAGCACAAGCTTGGAGGGGAGAGGGAGAGGAAGAAACAGACTGCCTGCTGAGCAAGGAGCCTAACACAGGGCTTGATCCCAAGACCCTGGGATCATGACCTGAGCTTAAGACAGACACATAATGGACTGAGACATCTAGGTTCCCCTCACTTTAATTTTTAGATTCTTTCTTAAAACCTTCATAGGGTTGACAGATTTTGCTTTTAGTATCTTAGAGATGTCTTTCCATTGTCTTTTGAATTGTATGCTTTCTAATTAGACTGAAGAAATTCCTATCTTTCTTCCCCATGGAGCATGTCTTTTTCATGCAGATGCCTTCAAGATTTCCTCCTCTCTTTTGGTTTTACAGTCAGACTTTTAATGATGTGTCTAGGTCATTATTTTTTGTAGGAGTCGAGGGCTGAGATATTTATCCTACTTGAGGTGCTCTGAGCTTCTTGGATCTATAATTTTATGTCTTTCATTATATTTAGAAAGTTAATGATAAGTTTTAGGAAATTAAATATTTCTTCAGCCTTATTCTCTCCTATTTTTCTGGGACTTTATTAACATGCATTAGTGATGACTTAATATTGCCCTACTAATTTTTCCCCTACTATTTTTCTCCTTGCATTTCAATATGGTCTATATCTACTTACTTATCTTTAAATTTAATGATTCCACACCTGGCTGTGTCAAGTCTATGGATGAGCCCATTGAAGGAATTTATTGATATTTTATTTTGATTTTTACATAATCTTTTTGACTCTTTCATATAGTGCCCATCTCTCTGCTAAAATTCTCCTTTTGTTCGTATATGTAGTTCATGTTTCACCTTTGATTATTTTTTTTCACCTTTGATTATTTAACATATTAATTTTAGTTATTTAACTTATTTATTTGAAGCCTTATATCCCCCACATGATTCAATGCTTTAGTCCATCCTGAATATAACCGTTATTCTAAATTTAACATTTATCATTCCCATGCTTTTATTTATAAATTTACCACTCATGTCCCCCTTAATTATTTAGCACATCTCTTAACTTCTCTTACATATTTGTTGCTTTTTAAACTCTTTTTGCTGCATTCAGGATATTTTCTTTGGATCTGCCTTCTGGTTTCTCTAATGCTCTCCTTTACAGTATCTAATATTCTGTTTAAGTTGTCCACTAAATTATTAATTTTTATTACTTGATTTTTTTATTTCTAGAAGTTTTCTTTCTTTCCCTCAAGTCTGTTTGTTTCTTCCATTTCAATAGATTCTCACTCTGTTCTCATATTTATAGTTCTTTTATTTTTGAAAACATATTAACTTGGTGTTTTTATTTTATAGAAATGCTGTACATCACATTCCCCAACTCTTTTGTCTTATAACTGGAAGTTTGTAACTTTTGACCACTTCACCCATTTCACCACCCCTTGCCCCCACCTCTGGAATTATTATTATTATTATTTTTTATTCCACACATAAGTGAGATTGTACAATACCCTTGAACAATATGAGTTTGAACTGCATGGATTTTTTTTTTTTAAATACAGTACATTACTATAAACGTATTTTCTCTTCCTTATGGTTTTTAAATAACATTTTCTTTTCTCTAGCTTACTTTATTGTATGAATACAGCATGTAATACATTAACATATAACATATATATTAATCAAGTGTGTTATCAGTAATGATTCTGGTCAACAGTAGGCTATTAGTAGTTAAGTTTTCAGGGAGTCAAAAGATATATGTGAATTTTTGACTTGCAGGGGCTCAGTGCCCCTAACCTCCACATTGTTCAAGGATCAACTGTATTTGCTTTTCTCTGACTTATTTCACTCATCATAGTTATTTTACTGTTTCTGTCCGATAGCTCTAACATCTGGGTCATTTCTGAGTCCGGTTTTGTTGATTGCTTTATCCCTTAACAATAGATTGATCTTTTTTCCTTGCTTTTGTGTATGTCTTCTATTTTTTTTTAAACATCAGATACCATGTATTAATTGAAATGGACGTAAACAGTGTTTCCTCTGAGAAATGGGTGAATTTCTTCCATCAAGATCATCAGTGTGGTGGGGGGGAAGTTCGGATCAATCTGTCAGATGTTGACCTTGGTCTGGATTTTGTTGTTATTGTGATGACCTTCAAGGTACCTAAGACTTTGGATTCCTTTGTGGTGGGCTTCCAGTGCCATGTGCTGAGGTCAAGGGCTAAAGGCACAGTGTTCTTGCTCCGCCCTAAGTTTTCAGCTGTCCCTGCATGCCTAGCATAGCATAGAGGGGACTTCTCCACATGCCTGCCTCCTCCCTCCCCCTCCAGT
>JAQQSY010001257.1:0-14523 GCA_028646535.1 Procyon lotor | reverse complement strand
GGGGCAGCCTCCTCCCACCATCCCCTTACCTGGGCCAAGCTCAGCTAGGTTCCGAAACAGGATGGAACTAACTTCATGAGTCAGCGCAATCAAGTTTGACTTACAAGTGACCTTC
Source organism: Procyon lotor (assembly GCA_028646535.1). NCBI lineage: Eukaryota > Metazoa > Chordata > Mammalia > Carnivora > Procyonidae > Procyon > Procyon lotor. Next base: position 14,408 of record JAQQSY010001257.1, on the reverse strand, counting down.
CCTCCCAAACTGCAGACTCCGAGCCGCTTCTCTTTTCTGCAGGATGTGTAAGTCGGGTCCTTTTTCTTCTCCTGTGAGCTGCGGGGTCTCAGCAGTACACAGGGCTCTGGTTTTCACTGAGGTTGTTAATGGACCTGAGAATTTTCCCAAGGTGCCTTGAACGCACGTTGAACTTGCTGGAGCTCACTGCGGTCCCTTCCCGAGGCTACAGCCTTCCTGCGGAGGAATGGCCGTGGACGAGGCCACGGGGCTCCTGCCTGGGGCAAGGGCACGCCGTGGGCTTGCACAGAGGGTCGTGGCAAGAGGGACTGGGGGAAGGAGAGGGGTCCTGTGCGGCCCCGTGGCTGATGGGGCCGCCTGGTTGTGCCGGGGTCTGTTTGGAGGAGCCTTGAGAGCGAGGATCTTTAATCATGACTTGTGTACACCTCAGCCGTTTGCCGTCTGGGGCTCTGCTCATTATCCCATAAAACCCATTGTCACTCAACAGCCATCAATCATGCAAAAGTCACGAGTACCACAGATCTGTCAGGAAATCAAAAGACTGTTAGCGTTGTTGTGATTACCCATTCATGAGCCATTTTGACTGGAAACTTCGCAGACCTGCCCTCTTGCTGCAAAGGGGGAAAGTTAAAATCAATCACTTAAACAATTTGTTGTCGGGTCTAGTTTGCGCAGGGAGGAAACCACCTCTGCCGCCACCAATGCCTGGGCTTGGGCTTTGCCAACGTGCCTTGGCCTCTTCCCAGGACGAGCCACGTGGCTCGTCGCCCAAGGTGGAAGGTCGGTGGGCACCTGGAGGCCGGGGACCTGGGGCCGGACCACGCTCCAGGCTGGCTGTCTTTGTCCTGCTGGCACCCAGGACCCACAGGCACCCGAGAGGACGGGAGGAGGATCGGAGACGTCCTGGGATGACGCCCTTTCCCCGAGGAGAGTCCCTGCCCCTCTGGGTCGGGTGGTTTTCCGCGGCAGTGGGGACTAGGAGCCGGCGTGACCCGGAGGGGTGCAGGGGAGCCCCCCTCAGCCCCAGCCGGCTCCCGGCGGCCCTCTGCCCTCTCCTGAGCAGCATTGCTCAGTGGATGTTTGCCTTTCTGAGAACCGCTGTGTGCGTGTGGCTTTCCCTTGTCTCTCTTTGCATCAGGCAGACTCACAAAAATTCTGGAAAAAGAGCAGCTTTGGCCAATGATCCTGGAACTGCGCCGTGGAGGCCTTCCGGCGCTCGGGTTGACCATTGTGAGAGGATGGCAGACAGAGGCTGGCCGGCGGGCAGTGTGAGTCCCCTCGGTGTTGTCCGAGGGCGTGTGGGCCCAGCAGCCCCCGTGCGCAGGAAGAGCAGCGCGGTGTCAGAACCCCGAACACCATTTCTCAACGACAACTCGTCCGGCAGACCACAGCCGTGATTGTCTCCTCGCGGAGGAGAGGCAGGTAGAGACACAGAACGTTAAGGAAATGCAAAGCCATCTAGCCAGCCGGCCAACAAATGGGAACGCCCCTCAAAGCAACCAGGAGGAAACAATGGGATTAGAAAAGAATATCATCAGATAAAATGAGCTCAGAAACAACTAAGGATTCTCATCACAAGAGAGAATCAGGAACTTTCTCTGGGGGGCCCCTGGGTTGGCCACGGGTGTCTAATAGCCCCAAATGATGTCAAACTCCCTGTCTGACATGGAGGAGCGTTCTCCCCTGCGCAGCTGTGTTTTCGCAGTGCTTTGCCCTTAATGACTACGTGGGCGTCCATGATAATGGGGTGTGTTGCAAACAGGTGCTCCACGTTCTGTCCCTGCCGCCCCTGGACAGCTGTCATGGTTACCTGATATCTCAACCAGGGTGTCAGGTGGAGGCAGGAGTCCTTCCCTGGGGTGACAACCAACCCTCTGGGCCCCTGCCCCCCAAGCCCCCAGCGCAGTCCGGGGTCCCCCATGGACCTGCCCTGATGACTGCGGCTGACTTGGGCGGAGCCTTGCAGACACCTGCCGCTCGGGGACGCCGGGTACCAGCCGAGGGCTCCAGCCCACAGTCGGCCACGGATCTCAGAGCAAGGGGGCACCGGGGGCCCTGCCAGCCATTCTGTGCCCCTGATGCCTCTCGACCTGCCTGAAAGGAAATTTTTAAAAATAAATTAATACAATAGAGAAGAGGCAGGTGGGGGTTGGGGTAACTGGGGGATGGGTGTTAAGGGGGGCACTTGATGGGATGAGCACTGGGTGTTGTAGGCGACTGACGACTTCTACCCCTGAAAGTGATCACACAGGCGACGTTAACTAAACTGAATTCAATAAAATATTAAAAAAAGAAAAAAATAATAAAATAAAATAAAGTAAAAATAAAAATAAAGTTAACTCAAAAGGCACAGCAGCTAAATATGGGGAAAATCCAGCCCTGGCTGGAGTTGGAGATTTATAATCACGAGATGCGGCTTGAGTGTTCTCCAGGGTCGTAAGTATAGACGTTGGTGAAAATGTAGTCCTTCCCTAGGTCCACGACGTTCCTAAGCTCTTGTCTCCAGAAACAGCAGGAATACCCCACGCGCCCGTCACCTGGACAAGCCTCAGGGCTGTGGGTAGGCGATGCCAGGGGCCTGTTTTACACAATCACATGACTCCAGCGACTTTCTCTTTACTCCATGAGCATTTGGGCTGGAAACCGTCTGGAAGCCAGTGCTTCGAAGCCTGTTGCCAACATCACTGCGTAACGTGGGGTGGGGGGCGGGGCGGGCCACCCCTGCCTGGTGTCCCGTTTAGGTCCAATTGTGGACGCACCAGCTTTACCCGTGGTAAAGAAACAGACACGTAAAAAGTGGTTTTCGAAGCAGTCTGCCCCTGTGCTTCTTGCAGTGGAGGACACAGACCTCTCTGAGCCTCGGGGGCTGGTGGGTGTCCTGCTTACTCCCCCTTCTCTTGTGTCTTTCGGAGTCTGCTCCGAAAAGTCTGGCGAATTAATTCATCAGCCACCATTTTGGGGCTCTTTGTATTGAAAAGCTCATTATTGCAGAGGAAGTGCGCTGTGAATAAAAAACCAGTTATAATTAGATCTCTGGGATGGGAGAGGGCCTCTTGTGTTATAATTTTTTTGCGATATTTGTAGGAAGGAAAGAGAAATTCTCTCTCCTTCCCCGTGTAACAATCTGGACATGCTGCTTGAAAATGATGCTACAGACTCACTTTCAGGCGGAGCTGGGAGTAAAGCCTGTCTTGCGTCAAGGATGAGGACCGTACATTCATTCATTTTTTATTTGTTTATTTATTTATTTTTATTTCTTTAAAATACTTTATTTATTTATTTATTTGACAGAGACACAGCGAGAGAGGGGACACAAGTAGGGGGAGTGGGAGAGGGAGAAGCAGGCTTCCCGATGAACAGGGAGCCCAAGGCGGGGCTCGATCCCAGGACCCCGGGATCAAGACCTGAGCCGAAGGCTGACGCTTAACTGCCGAGCCCCCATGTCCCCCGGGTGCCCCAGGAAGACTACACTTTTAGATAAGGGCTGCCATGTGACCAGTGTGATCGTTGTCTTAGTGGCTCTGTGTCCAGATTCCCGCCAGATGTCGGCCACTGAGGGAATCCGGATTGGGGTGCCCTGCGAGTTGCTGCCCACTGGTCGGTGCGGCCAGCCTGACCGCTTTCCCACACTGTTAGCTGGGCTCCAGTAAGGAGCCGAGGCAAGCTGGGAGCCGGACTCTCTCTCAGTCCCAAACTCTCTGAATGAAACAGTGAGATTTCTGCTCTCCTTTGGGTTCGTGGTCCTGAGAAGAAGGCTGCAAATCACACGTGAACCACACACTTTTCATCCTTAAGGCTGAGCCAGACCTCATGCGGAGCCACATTCTCCAACTTCTACGTGCTCAGGAAATACCCAGTTTGCTCGTCGGTTACCCGATCCGTGTGTGTGGAGCGGGCTCCGGGGCTCCCGGCGATGCGGACACTGCCGGCCCGGGGACCGCTCCCACGGCGGCAAGGTCGTGGGGAGAACACGCAGCACGTCGGATGCGTGGGCCAGCGCGGCTGTCCCCGGCATGGCTGGGACGCGACCGGAGTCACGGTAGGCTTTCCCTTCCAATTCAATTTCAGAACACGGCGCTCGAGGACTTTTTTATCCTCCTCCCTTTAACATAAATACTATTTAGGCTACTCATTGGCACAGAAAACCCATTTGGCACAGATAATGCTAATACAAATTCTATCTCAACCTCAAACCAATCCTTCAAGAATCCTTTTAAAAACATTTGTTTTATTTGAATGCCATTCATTAAAGGGTAGGGTTAGGCCCAAGGGTATGCGTTCTGTGTCCCAGTGGGTGACATTTAGGTCCTGAAAGGGCAAATCTGGGCATCCTGGCAGGAGCCCTGAGGAGAAACATTTTACAACCCATAAGATTCCTCTTCCCATCTAGCCTGGAACAGAGCAGTAGGGAGGTAGTCTGCTTGCACGGGGGAAAAAATGTGTTTGTGCCTGTGTGAGTGGGTTCTGTATTTCCAGGGCGGTTTTATCTGAAGTAGCTCACCAAACTGTATTGATTTCCAAATAATAATTTTAAAAAATGGGGAAAAAATCCCAAACACTTTGCATGGCTCTATCCCTCTATCAGCACCTGAAATATTTGTAGGCACACTTCGAGTGAGTTATTTTGAACATTCTGCCCTCGAAACACTAAAAAATCCATTCTATGGTCGTACGACTAGCACATTAAAGGGCACACACATTTGATGTGCAAATTAGGAAATAACACACATGTGAAACCACCACCACAATCGATGTCCTAAACCTATTTATCATGTGCAAAATTTTTCCTTTGTCCCTATTTTAATTTTATTTTATGATAAGAACTTTTAACATAAGATCTGCCCTCTTAGCAAATTTTAAGAATGCAACACAGTACGGGTACCTGTAGGCATTATTCTGTATAGCCCATTCATCTCGTCTAACTAAAATTTTGTAACCTTAGACCAACACCCCCCTATTTCCCCTCCCAGCCAGCCCCTGGCAAATGGGGTTCTGCTCTGCTTCTGAATTTAACCCTTTTAGATTCCTCACATAAGTGAGATTATGATTTAGTTTAAATAGTGACTTACTGAATTGAAACCAAAGACGATGCCTTAGTGAGGTCGGGAGCTGTCTGGGATTCAGGATAGATAGAAAGCCAAGTTCACCTTTCCTGCCTCTCTCTTACCTTGTCCTTAATAATAAGTCTGGAAAGTACACAGAAATAACTACATTCGAGTATATGGAAATGAACAATTTCTTTAGTATTTTGTGCCCCATAAATGCTGAAACAAGTGTTGACTGTTATTGGTCATTTGACATTCTATTGGTCTACTCAAGGGAAATGTTCACCTATGGCTACACACTGTAGGATTCAACGCTGTGACAGTCTGTGGAGGGGAAATGAGCAGACAGTAGTAATAGGGTCCGTGGTTGCCTGGCCTTGGGGGCCGGGGAGATGGACAGGTGGAGCACAGGGGATCTTTAGGGCAGGGAAACGACTCTGGGTGATACCATCATGGTGGATGCACGTCATCATACCTTTGTCCAAACCCATAGGCTGTACGCCACCAAGAGTGAGCCCTAAGGTAAATAATGGGCTTTGGGAGAGAATGGGTCCATGTAGGTTCATCAGCTGTAACACACGGACCCCTCTGGTGGAGACCTTGGTAGTGGGAGGCCTATGTCTGGGGGCAGGGGACCTATGGGAAATCTCTGTTCCTTCCTTCCAATTTTGCTGGGAACCTTAAACTGCCTAAAAAAAAAAAAATAAACTCTTTAATAATAGTAAAGGTTCACGGATGTAGTTTGTGTGACTCTCATCCAATGTGTGTGTGTGTAGGTGTGTGTGTTTAAAAAAAAATCTCCCTGTTTCAGACAGGAAGACACCTTGAGTGTTTGACCAAGGTTCTTTTATGTGGAAGCTCTTCAATACGGAAAGAAAGAATGAGTGGAATTGATTACTGCATTCTGAAAACTGTAATGAGTGTGTCTCAGGATGTAGTAGATACTCAAATAAATTCCTACTGAATGTCTTTGCTTATCTAGTAGCTTCAATTTGCAAGGACCTTGGCCCCTGGAATCATTTAGTAAAGGAAACTTTCAGCGGCCTATACACAGACCAGTAAGCAGCTGGCCACGTGAGCAGACAGACCCGACTAAATGCTGCAATAGAAAGGCAAGCGCTGGGCTGGGAATGCAGGGGAGAGAGTAATCCCGGCCAGCTGCAGGGAGGAGGCACAGCAGCAGAGAAGCCCCAGAAGGCACTGGGTAGGCAGAAGTTATAAGAATATCACATGGCATGGTGGGAAACATGCGGCTGGGTCGTTCCAGCAGGAGGGGACCTTGTGATGAAAGGTCAGGAGTCACGTCACTGCTTCAGATTCTGGGTAGACAGTTTGGACTGTGTTCTGTAGGCAAATGGGAGCCACTGACGTTTGTTGAGAAGGAGAGTGCCTTCCTTTGTGCCCACTAATGAATGAGAAGTCGCCAGCAAAGCAAAAATCGTGTGGTCGTCACGGGACTCAAGCTGCTGGCTATCTTAGCTCCTTTTTGTTAGTGAACAGGAAGAACCGTTGGTCTAGAAATCAGCCCACCACCTCTGAGTACCCTCCATAACATCTAATTTTTAATCAGAATATTTCTGTGGAATCATTATGGCAGAACCAAGCTTACTGGGAGTGGGAGCAAATGTAGGGGGATTTCTTGCTGCAAAAGTCAGCCTCTTCAAAGGCTCATCAGCCGTGTACCCATTGCTCAGGGACCCTTTCGAATGCCAGCAACAGCAGTGCGGGCTCGCAGGTTGCACACAGACAAGCATCTCTCTAGGGTCCTGTGATGGGCAATAGTTTCCTTGGCTTTCACGACCTGGATACTTTTGAAGATTATCGGCTAGTTATTTTTGTAGGTCACCCCTCTGGATTTGTGTGATGTGTCCTCACAGTGAGACCCAGGCCATGCTCCTTGGGCTGCAGTGTCCCAGGAGTGAGGTCTGGGCTCTCCCCTCCAACATGTCCCGCTGCGGGTGACTCACCTGCACCAGACCCCCTGCTAAAACGTCGCCTATGTCTTCCATCGTAATTACCAAGCATTTCTGGGGAGATACTCTGAGGGGGGTAAAGTCTTTCTTGATCTCCTTGATGTCCTTGCGTTAGCCCCCAAGGATGGTTCTCACCTGAACTAATTATTGCTGTGATAGTTGCCAAATGGTGAATTTCTAATTACATCATTGAGAGACCACATTTATTGGTTGGCTTTTTATTATTAGGAAGACGTGCTTTTCTTCTCCCCATTTATTCATTTATTTATGCACATGGTCACTTAGATTACTGTTTTATCCAAAGGGATGTCATCCATTTATAGTAATTTTGACTTTCCCGTGATTCTAGTTTGGGTCAGTAGTAACACTCCCAAGCTCACTCCTATGTCTAGGTATCTACGTATCTACCTACCCATCTATGATCTCTGTGTGTATGAACATGCAATCAATCCATCACCCATCTATCAAGCTATTCATCTAACGAGGGCCCTGAGTGTATGCCCATCACTCTAATTTGGGTTAGATTGGATAATCCTATGGGGTTCATTAGAGCGGCCTCCTTTTCTACATCTGCACATCTTGTCCCACAGTCCAAGCACTGGCTCCTCTTAAATTGATGTAAGTGATATGACATTGACAGAGGTACTCACTCCCCATCCCGTCCGGTCTCCCAACCCTGCTGCTGCTTTCCACCCACCTCCCGGGTGGCACCCACTGCTGTTGGCCCTTGTCCTCATTTACGTCCTGAAGCTGTGTAACAGATGTTCATCTGAAACTGGAAGGAGGAAAGGCGGAAGGAAGGAGGAAAGGCGGAAGGAAGGAAGGAAGGAAGGAAGGAAGGAAGGAAGGAAGGAAGGAAGGAAGGAAGGAAGGAAGGAAGGAAAAAAGGCAGCTAGGTTAATGTCTCCAGAAATGTCCATCAGAATGCTTCACTTTCCAAGTTGGTAATCAAGGCAGGTGAACAGAGCCTCCTTCATCCGCCGGCATTGCTGTCCCCCAGGGAGGAAGCCTGTCTTCAGACTGACTTCCATTCTGAGCAGAAGGGACACCAGTGCTAAGCATGGTTGGCTTACTTGCGCGTCCGTGTCTGGGGTGCCCGCGTGTCCTGACAAATGGAAGCAGCAGGTGTGTGGACAACACAGCCTAACTCTCCCTAGAACCACTTCTTTAAATCCAGATTAAATATACAATTTGAAGCCTGACCTTTCCGAGTAATTAAAGATTTCTACTTTATGGTTTTTATAGACATGGTACGGTAGAGGCAAAAAGAACCTCTTTAATGATTAAGGTGGATGGGGTGTGGTTGTCTTTTTTTTTTTGGCTGGGTGGGATTTAAAGGGACAAACGCTGGGCAGAAAGCAGGCACACAGCTGTGGTGGTTTTGGGGCCCACGGTCAGAGTGGAAAGGGAGCTCCGGTTCACGGGGGGAGAGATCTGAGGGGAGCCCTGGGCCATTGCCGGGTTATGGAGTAGGAGGCGAAGCAAGTGGGTCGTGGCTGACACGGTCCAAGCCTGTGACGTGCGGCCAGGTGCTGGGGGCCGGACTGTGAGATGGAGTGCCCCCCAGGAAGCCCTCCCCGTGGGCACGCTGCAGCCCCGAGACACTGCCAAAGTTTACCACGCGTAGTGCCTGGCCGGCACCACAGCCATATTCTTCCCGATCTGGACGAGGCTCTGGGGAGCATCTAGCTGGGGCGGGGGATGCTCGAAGAATGAGGCCTCCAGGGCCACATGGGGACCAGCGCTGCAAACACGCTGTCCCCCCAACTCTTTCTCCCTGGGGCCTCAGCAAGAGCGAGTGTGTGGTTGCACGAGGCCGTCTGGGGGCCGCACAGCTCGGACACTCCAGGATTTCCTGTGCTGGTGTGCATTAGAACTGAGGGCATCCCGTTGGGGGAGGTCTTCAGCAAAGAGGAGAGATGTGAGTCTGCTGGTGGAGACGGAGGTTGGAGACGACGTGCCCTGGGATCTGCACGGGACGCCAACAGCCCAGACTCTGCCAGCTCAGTGCGTCCCCCGAGCCAGACCGCAGCCACGCTCTGTGCTGGAAAATGCGGGGCTGCGTCTGTGCACCTTGAGTGACGCGGGGGCTGCACCCCTCCTTCCGCAGCAATTTTCTGGGCACAGCCAGCCTGGCACCTTCGCCCCCACCTCGGTCCTGACATTTGTCCCCCAGGAGGGCGGTGACGAGAGATACCGGCCGGGAGGAGCAGTGTTCAGCGGGTCCCTTCCCTTTAGTGGGAATGTTCCTCCAATGTTTCTCCACCTGCCCCACCTCCAACAACTTTTTCTCAGCCCAGAAACTGGTGCGTTGCCCAATCTCATCAGTGGGGGTTCATGTGTTACTTCTGCCCTCCCCTTTATATCTGAATATTGAATAGAAGGTGAATTTGTTATTTAAAGAGCTTATCTCATTGCCTTGTAGGATTAGGAGGCATCGTCACAAGTGCTATTTCATGGGCGATGGCCCTCCTGGCTTCTGCGGGGACCCAGGGGATACACACCTCCCCTCTGTTGGAGTGCAAGTCTGGAGGAGGCTCCTCAGGGGCAAGACCCAGGAGAAGCCCGAACAATGCCAAGGCCTCTGGAGCTGGAGCTGCGTGCTTCTAGAACTCCTGCTGGGCTTTTCCTCTTCTTGCTGGGTCTCTGTTCATGAGAGGGGATGTCACAGTTAGAAGGGATGTCATGTCAAGCACCAGAGCCAGAGGGGGAGTGGATAACTGAAACCCCGTCTCTGCCATGCCAAGTCCTGTGATAGTTGGCATCAGTAACGACAAGGGCCACCTCGGTGAGGAAGCCCCACAGGTTCTGGTGGAAACAAGCTCCACCTTCAGTAGCAGGTCACGGAAGTGCCCCCCAGCCCAATAAAACCTAAAGTTCGGACTGCGATCTCCATAGTGCATTTCGCAGTGACCCTGTCTGGAGCTGTGGCTCATCCACTCACCTTTAACAAACTACCATTTTTGATAGGACCATCACGGCTCTGATGTGAAGATGACTGCATTTTATTGAACTGAGTTCAATGTCGACAAACTCGACATTCTGCTCAAATCCCTTTTCCAGAACAATCCTTTACAAAATTCAGAATTATCCTCTAACAGAAAAGTACAGAGCATAAATGAGGCAAATAAGCGAAAGATAATTTAGGACGCAGTCGATCTGAGTATAAACTGAAAGAAAAACACTGGACCAAATGCGAGGTCATCACAATTCCCTTCTTAAATTCAAATCAAGTCTTCTCCAGACTTGGGCCCTGGCGCGGGCTGACAGATCTGTTTAGTGCCCACTGCATCTTAAACTTCATTCTGCCATCCTAGAAACTTTTCCCGGTGGAAGGGACTGCTCCTGTGCCTCTCATGCCTGAGTACGTTGATCCCCGTGCTGTCAATGACCCTATTTGGTAGCACATTATTTTAAACATCCATTACTATTAACATTAACTAATGGTTAATTACAACAGAATTCCTATGGAAGTGCATAAGAGAGTCATATGAATGCCAAATGAGTACATTAATGATTGGTGTTATCACAATGAATACGAAATGATTTCATAATGACTGGGGAGGTAATATATAATAAAAAAGGATTGCTCCCACTTTTATACACTTATCACAGATTTAAAACCCATTCTTGGCCTCCATTCAGAAACCATGAGTTACCTGAGAGCTTTTCCCTGAAGATTTCTAGGAACCTCTACATCTTCAATCAAAATCTAAACACTGCTACTCACCTTGGTGTTCAACTTTGAGGATAGATGTCATTGTGTTTCTCCTTCCAAAGAGCTTCAGAAACGCTACCTCATTGTTGTAAGTAAATTCAGTTCCTTCATGTAGTCATCCAATTAGCTTGTAAACATTCTCGAACACATATGACACTCTTGGCATTGTGCGAGGTGCAAGGGCTGCAAAGAGAAGAAGAGAGAATTCTTATCATTGACAAACCCAAACGGGAGAAGATGTGTGAGAATATAACTACAGTGATGTGTTTTATGTGTTATAACAGAGAGAGAGAGAGAGAGAGAGAGAGCAGAAGGCTGGGAGGGGAGAAGGAGCCATCAGACACATCATTAGGACTTTTGTAGGAAAGCATCACAGATAAGGAGACCTCTGAACTGGGCTTTAGTGAGAGAGTAGTAGAGGAGTATGTTGAGAAAGGGTTGGGAGAAAGGTCATTTCTAGTAGGAATCACAGTAGCAACGGAAGCAGAGAGGCAAGATTTTGTGCATCGTACTGCAAAAAGCGAATGCAGGAGACCAGAGATAGGATGCTTGGAAGTAAAGCCACAGAGAGAGAATGAAGCCTAAAATGTTTGTCATGGCTTTCTAAAAACTTTAGCAATCCTTGTGACTCAGATTTGGTGTAAAAGCATCAATTTACAGATATAAGAGGCTCAGCCAACCTCAGGGTTGGTAAAGGTGAAATGTCGAAGTGGCCCGAGGAAACGAGCCATTCCATGCTGGAGAACAGTGATCCAGAGGGCAACTGAGTGTCATCAAAAGCAACAAGGCCAGAAGGCGACAGGAGGACTTACTTGTGGTGCTAGAAGGGAATGCTGCTGTCCAGCATTCTATAGCTAGCAAAACTATCCCCCAAAGTGAAGACCAACTGAAGACATTTCAGAGAGCTGCAAATGCAGAGAATTTGTTACCAGTATCCATATGACAAAGAAGGTTGTGCTTTGGGCCAAAGGAAAGTGTATCAGACCAAAGCTAGATATGCAGGAAAGAAGGAAGAGCTCCAGAAATGGTAAATGTGGGTAAAAATATACATGCCATGAATCTATGTGTGTGTAGACACACATACATGTGTACATACATACAGGTATATACAATGCTCTATGTTATTTCTTAATTCTGCAAGACATAGGATGTCTACAGCAAGTTATAACATCATGTTGTGGGATTGAGAACACATTTAGATGGATATTTGTGGCAACAAGAGCACAAAGGACAGGACGCTATGACACTAAATGGAATCCTACTGCTATGAGCTTGGGATTTTTATGTGAATTTCTGATCAATATTACCTCTGATTAGACTGTGGCATGTTCAAGGTGCATATGAATTCCTTATTCAAGGAATTCAAGGTGCATATGAATTCCTTACTACTCCTAACAATTCTGCAAAAATACAGCTGCAATGCCCATAGGAAACTTGAGATGCACTCCTTAAAATTTGGATTAACCCAACACAGGACAGGAAAGGAAGAGCAGAGGGACCAAAAGAGATACACAATAGAAAATTCAACAAAACAAAACAAAACAAAACAAAACAACAAAAACAGTAGACCTCAGCCCCATCACATGACTGGGATGGTGGTGGGTTCCTGCCTTTGCTACCTCTGAATTGCTTTACTTCCCAATTCTTAACTCACCCTTGTAACCAATTCCTTGCATTAAATCTCCTTTGTTTTAAATAGTTAGAGCAGTCTTGTTTTTCTGGTTTGATCCTCACTGTTAGAGACCCAGTGCAGAGGGGCTGCTTGACTGATGATATGCCGGTGGTAAAATAGAATATCAAGGAGCAAGTAAACCTGATGTGGGGGAGGCATCATGGCAGCCGCATCGCTCACAGAACACTCTGCTCTTCGACAGTAATTTCTAATATTCACCCATATGTTAATGGTGGTTAGTCCTGGGTGTGAAGATTATAAGAAACATTTGTTCCCATCTTTGGATTTTCTTTGTGTTGGATTTTTCTTTTCTGTTGAAATGAATTACATTTGTAGTTAGAAACGTGAAGTCAAGAGAGGAACTTGGGGAAGACTTTGATCAGAGACGATGGCAGGGCCACGAAGGAGACTCCTGGGGCAGAGCTGAAGCATCTTGTGAGCTTGAGGACATGAAGGAGGGAGAGTGAGGCATCAGGGGTGGTCTCTGCCTGGGGGAGAGGATGACAACGTCAGGAGAGGTAAGGGGCCAGGTGCCTGGGAAGCAGGAGGATGAGTAGAGGGTCATGCCAGCTGCCCCCTCTGTGCCGATTTCCAGGAGGCAACGGGACAGGGTTCTGGGATTTGGGAGAGAGGTCAGAACCAGAGATCCAAAACGTGAAGTTATTAGCATCTCGAAATAGTTCATTAAAGCTGAAGGAGTGATTGTACTGTCTCAGGGAAAGAATGTAGGATGAAACAAGACCAAAAACTCACCCCTTTATTTCATGGCAAAAGACCAAGGCTTGAGGAGTGGATGAAGGGGGAGAATCAGCCCAAGAGACGAAAGCATAAGATTCGGAGCGACAGCAGGAAGGGTGGAATGTCCCAAAGCATCTCCCAGCGCTCATGTTTGACACCTTCCCAGAGCTCATATCGTGTCTCATGCTATCTGCTCGATAGGATTTGGGGAGACTGGAAAGGAGTCCCATAAAATGAAGTCTATGTTTATCTTTGGGTGTGGGAGCACCAGAGCATTTCAGGTTTCTTATGCTCTTTACTCTTGTACAAATATTCTACAGTTTACATATACTGTTTTGGCAAATAGAAGAAAAATAGTCCAATATGATTTTTGAAAAGTGATTTGTTTGGGGGAAATAAACACAACTTAAAGAAGTCCTTCACCATGGAGAAGTTTCTTTAAAGTGGGTTACTAGGATCATAAAGCCATCAAAACCAAGAACGTGCCCCACAGAGGAAGGTGGAGAAAATCCTCCATGAGCGTGGAAGGTTGGGTGGCCCAGGGCCAAGTCTGGTGGGTAGCAGAAGGTTGAGGGAGACTTGAGCCAGGTGACCAGAGGAGCTCGAGGGGACATCTGAGGGACTAAGCTCATGGGTGGCTGGTCCGCCATTACTGAATCATCCATGTGTGTAGGGTCTTGGGGGCCTTCCTAAGTCGTGTTTTGTTTTCCATAAACGTGACACTTGCACGTGGCCATGGGGCATAGCTGAGCTTCTCAGCATGGGGATGGGGGGATTCCGTCAGACTCTGAGTGACCTCAAGGGTCCTGGACACGACGCCTGAAGCTTCCTTCTGAAGTTCCCTGTTTCAGAGTAACTGGTGGCCAGAACATTCTGGAAGCCGGCCCGCTCAGAGACAATTGTGTCAAGGGAGTGTTGGTTTCTCTGAAAAGGTTGACTATCCTGGTTAAACTTAAAGTAAAAGCTTTAAACACTCATCAAAATTCAGATGGGATCAGGCAGGAATTAACTGTGTGTATATACGTTTGCTCCAGATAATAGCAAGACCTCTCCTGGGTACCCCGAATCGGTGGAAACGACCCAACCTGAGGCAGAAAGAAACTTCTCTTCCTGTCAAGGTCGGGGACGGCTCAGGCATTTTGTGGTGGTCATTCTGGAGTTAAAAATGCTCAGAAGGAGGAAGGAAACTGGAGAGACTCCAGGCACCAGGAGCGGGGCGCATGGGCTGTCCAAAGCCTCAGGGGGAATGAAGGAGAGGTTTC
>JAQQSY010001256.1:0-14524 GCA_028646535.1 Procyon lotor | reverse complement strand
GAGATCATGTGATACTTGTCTTTCTCTGACTGACTTATTTCGCTTAGCATAATACCCTCCAGTTCCATCCATGTTGTTGCAAATGGCCAGATTTCGTTTCTCTTGATGGCTGCGTAGTATTCCATTGTATATATATACCACATCTTCTTTATACATTTATCTGTTGATGGCCATCTAGGGTCTTTCCATAGTTTGGCTATGAGAGCACCTTTTCTATCATGAGTATAATATTTAATGGATTTTTATGCCCATCACACACACACACACACACACACACACACACACACACACACACACACTGTAGTGGTGTTGCTTTCTGGTGTCTGTTGCTGGAGAGAACGCTAGTGGTCACAAGCTGGTATAGACAGGGTAACACATTTTAATAGATTTAACTTTTATTCATCCAACTGACAAATTACAGACACAGTAGTGCTTATATGTGCTGGACATTCATTTAGGCCGCAGTGTAAGGTATAAAGGATAAATCTCTTGCATTAACTTCCAATAACAGGGCTCAGAGCTAGACAACTACCTCCCTTTATTGCATACACCATCACACTCTTTGGACCCCTTCTCTATCCCATTCCAGTATCAGACTCAGTAATGAGTTTGGGGGCAGGGCGCCTGGGTGGCTCAGTTGGCCTTTGGCTCAGGTCGTGATCCCAGGGTTCCAGGGTGGAGCCCCATGTCAGGCTCTCTGCTCTCTGCTCTCTGCTTGGTGGGGAGCCTGCTTCTCCCTCTCCCTCTGCCTACTGCTCTCCCTGCTTGTGCTCTCTCTGTGTCAAATAAATAAAATCTTTAAAATAAATGAGTTTGGGGAATGGACCAAGACAGGCTGAGGGTTAGGTTTCAGGCTTGCACATATTTGATGCAATTCTGTGGCCAGAAGTACCAGGTGTGGTGGGCATGGAAGAGGGCTGGATGTGGGGAGAGGTGGAATAGCACCTGAAATGACTCTGGCCACACCTGGAGGTCCTGTGTCTTCCAACAGAAGATGGGGGAGCAGGGGAGGAGGTTGGGAGAGGGAAGAAGAGAATGAGAGGAGGAGGCATGAGGACGGGAGGGAAGGAGGAATCAGGTAAGGGAAGAGGGGATTGTAGACTGACCCTTTGGGCTGGACAGAGCCAGATTAACAGGGGCATCTCAGTGCCCACCTGGGACAGATAGGGCAGGTGAAATCTCTTATTTAAGGTGCCAGGTCTTGTGGAAGCGAGCAGCGGATGTCTTGGCAGCCTGGTATAGCCTGGTAATCTGACTTCAGGCCAACCAGGGTTGCCAAGCAAGGGGCGGTGCTAGCACCTCCTCTGTACTCTCAGCACCCACTTCATCCAGGTGGACCTGGGTTCCAAAGACCCATCCCTTGTGTCACAAAAGGCAACCAGCTCCCTAGCACTTCCTTCCCTGAGGGTTTCGCATTTGAGAGACCTCAGAATATTAACTTCTGTTACTGCTATATAAATTTTACTGTAACTATTACTTATCCTCTTCTAGACAAGTAATTTGGTAATTTAAAATTTTTCTCAAGGGGCTCCTGGGTGGCTCAGTTGGTTAAGCATGTCTTTGGCTCAGGTCATGATCCCAAGGTCCTGGGATGAGCTCTGCATCAGGCTCTCTGCTCAGTAGGGACCCGGCTTCTCCCTCTCCCTCTGCCCCTCCCTCCACTCATGCTCTCTCTCTCTCTCTCTCAAATAGATTTTAAGATAAAAATCTTAGGGAAAAAAAAGTTCTCAAAATTTAAAAACTATTTGCATAAAATTTTCAGTCTTGTTTTCATATCTCTACCGTATCTTCCCTTTTTCATTCCCAAAATTGCATATTTAGTGCTTCATGCTTTTTTCATTAGTTTTGTTGGAATTCTGTTTTGTAAGAACCAGCTTTTGTGTTATATCTGTTGTTTGTTTCTCTACTTTTTTTAAATTTTTTTAAAAGATTTTATTTATTTATTTGACAGAGAGAGAGAATATCACAATTAAGCAGAGAGACAGGCAGAGAGAGAGGGGGAAGCAGGCTCCCTGCTGAACATAGAGCCTGATGCGGGGCTTGATCCCAGGACCCTGAGATCATGACCTGAGCCGAAGGCAGAGGCTTTAACCCTCTGAGCCACCCAGGCGCCCCTTTTTCTCTTTTTATTTCATTAACTTTTCCTTCTATTTATTTATTTGTTTATTTATTTATTTTATTTATTTATTTTTTCCATTAACTTTTCCTTCTTAATCATTTTTTTAAAGATCTATTTATTTGTTTTAGGGGGATACAGGATGGGGGGAGGCGAGGGAGAGAGAGAATCCCAACACAGGGCTCAAATTGGACACTTAACTGACTGAGCTCCCCAGGCACCCCACTTCTTAATAATTTTAAAACCAGTTTTGTAATTGAGAAGCAATACAGGGGCGCCTGGCTCAGGTCATGATCTCAGGGTCTTACAAACTATTATAAAAAGATCAGTTACCCAAAGAAGAGAGGATTAAAAAAAAGAAATCTATATAAGTTTATATACTATAAACTTAGTAAGAGAAGACCTTACAAGTAAAATAATTCATCTTTAATGATGGACCTCTAGGCTTGAGTGGGGAAGAGAGGCATCTTAGAGCTAGTGCCCAGTGGAGGGAACCCTAGATAATAACCCAGTGCTCTTGCCCACCCCCCCATCATTTATTTAAGGTTGATGTCAGGCAAGACACAGACCTTCGTTTCCTCCCCTGTAAATAGTGACTAATACAAATTGGCCCCGCCTGCCTTCCTTACTTCATTGGCTGTTGTATCAAGTCAGATACCGAATGTGAAGATGATACCTGGACTCCCACTGAGCCCTCTGCCCCCAGTCTGTCTGCTCCTGCAGGTGGCAGAGTTGGAAGGGGTTGTGGAGGAACCCAGCCTACCCTGGCAGGGTCAGTTACCAGGCCGTGGCTCTTAAGGGAACATTATTTAAGAGAAGGAAAGGGTCTTATTCTCTGTTTAGCTCACTGTGCCTGCTGTCTCATCTCTTCTTCAGCTAAGTTTTATTTTTGATTTTGTATTATAATCCTGTATTTTACAGAGAAGTACATGGGAGGGGTGGGTATGCTAGAAATAAGCTTCAAGAACTGGCAGGCAGGAAAGGGTGGTCTGTATTAGTGGTTCTCAGATGTTTTGGTCTCAGGACCCTTTTACACTCTTCAGACACCTTTATTTAGGTGGGCTGTGGCTGTAGATATTTACCATAATACAAATATGGAAAAGAATATTAGAAAAAGACTTGAAAAAAGTATTTATTAATTATGTAAAAATAACTAATAATAAGTCCTTTACATGTTAACATGCTTTTTATAAAAATATATTACCTAAAATGAAAAAATTCAGAGTCGTTATTTTACAGTTTTGCAAATGTCTTTACTGACTTAACAGAAGACAGTTGGATTCTTCTATCTCCTTCTTTACCAGTCTATCATGATATATTGTTTTGGTTGGAGTAGATGAATAAAAACCTACTTCATACAGATTTGTAGTAGAAAAAAGTTGGAGTATTTTTAATAGCCTTTTCAGATAATTGTGGATATCTTCTTTGATATTTCACCAAAACTGGACAAATGGCAGTTTCTGAAAGGTAGTTGCAATGTGAGATCTGAAACCATATTGATGAACTTCTCATTCTCAGCTATATCCAACTACATTGGTCTGTCTTGCATTTTGAATGGTTCTTAAGCTCATGCTTGAGACATGCATTGGTCATTTGGAAAATAATGGCTCAGTGATTGCAGATCTTCCCATTTCAACCCATAGTATTACATTCCTTAATATTACCACTGATGTCACCAGCAAAGTCTTTAAGTACCAGGAAGCTGTGAAGCTTATGTTGTGGAGACAAGTTTTCTGAAATTCTAATTTTCACTTGCCAGATCAAATTTTATCATTGGCAAAAAATACTATCCGTTTTCCTTGATGTGACAAGCTCACTTCATTGATTTTTAAGAAAATGACTATGAAATGCCTACGTCTGAGTAATCATAGTTTGTCAGTTGTTCTTTCCTTTTTTTTGGGGGGGGGTGGGGGTCAGTCATTTTTATAATAATGTTTCATGAAAAAAGGAGGTGGTTCATTTTTCTGTGCAAACAATCACATAAATTTATCTAGTACTTTGATATGTAGCAGAAGTGTTTTATGCACAGACTATTAACAAGATGTACTCACCGGTCATTTTTTTTTTTTTTTTAAGATTTTAAGTAATCTCTGCACCCAACGTGGGGCTCAGTCTTACAACCTGAGATCCCATGTCACAGGCCAGCCAGGCACCCCAAGGGTCTTGTTAAAAAATCAGTAGTTATTGTTCTATCATGGGCATTCTTGTGTGAAGCTAGCCTTTTTGTTAAACCAAAGTTCTCGGGGGGGAGAATATGACTTCACTGATTCCCCTCACCAAGTCCCCAGCAGTTTTATCCACTGTTGCTTTTTTGTTTTTTGTTTTTTTTTTTTTAAAGATTTTTAATTTATTTGACAGAAACACAGCGAGAGGGGGAACACAAGCAGAGTGAATGGTAGCGGGAGAAGCGGGCTCCCTGAGCCCGACATGGGGCTTGATCCCAGAACCCTGGGATCATGACCTGAGCCGAAGGCAGACACTTAATGACTAAGCCACCCAGGCGCCCCCGCACTGTTGCTTTTGTATTATCAGTTCAAATGTCAACTAAGTGAGTACTGCAAAAAAGTCTTAGTATTATTATAAAAATGTTCTTTACCTCTTGGGCCACATTGAAAGGGTCTTTGGGACCCCCAGGACTCCAGGGATCATAATTTGAGAGTCACCAATGTGTGTGATCATGAGCAATAATAGTTTGTGGCTTTGAACACTTCAGTATTCCTAGACCACAGTTTTCTCAACTATTAAGGGGAGTCAGGTTCTACACACACTATTAGACCCTGTTTACTAGTTCTCGAAGCCACTTCTCCTTAAGATACTGCTCTCTTCCTTCCTTTCTCACGTCTCCTTTCCTCTCCATAGCTCCCTGTCCCCAGCCTACCTCTTACAGTGGGGATCCTCCTTGTTGTTTTCCCTCCTCCTTTGCTCCCTGGGTTATCTTATCTCCTCCTTGATCTTTAGCCATCACCTGTAGGCTGATAACTCCCGAATCTCTATTTTCAGTCCAGATGTCTGTCCTGGGCTCCAGTGCTGTGATTCCAGCTGCCCTTGGGACCTCTCCACCTGTAGGCCCTACAGGCATGTCAAAGTCAACAAGTCTGAACTGATTTCATCATCTTCCCCAACACATTACTTCCTCGTCCAGAATAGCCAGTCTTGGTTAATCTGTCATCTACCCACTGCTTAAGCCAGAAGCCCAGGAGCCCTTCTTTCCTTATCTGATCCCCTCACTCCCCTCATCTAATCACCCAAGCCTATCAGTGCGGCCTCCTAAATATTTTCTCAGTCTTTTTCTGCTCTCCAGTTCTACCACCAGAGCCTCAGATCAGGCCCTCGTCACTCCTTAACCAAACGATTGCATGAACCTTCTCCCTGGTTCCCCCCCACCCCCACCCCTTTCCAATTTGTAATCTGCAGCTCTGGCTGGAAACCACAAGATTATCATCTCACAAGCTTTTTTGTTGTTGCTGTTTTGTTTCCTATTAAATAAATACATATTGAATACTTCTCATGCCAGGCCCTACGTGGGGTGCTGGGGATAGAACATAGAACACAACTGTCAATAGAACTCCTTGGCATCCAGCACTCACAGTGTATGAGGGGACAGAAGAAAGTACAGGGCGCAGGTAGTTAAGACACAGCGTGATGGGGAAGGAAGAGAGGGCTGTGCTTGGGGGCCTCTAGAAGCCTGAGCTGAGGGCTAGCTGAGTCCAGGAGGTGGTGAGGGAACACTTCCTGGAGGAAGCAACACTCTGAGACTGTACACTCGGTGGAGTTAGCTAGGAGTGGTGGGAGTGTGGTAGTGAAAAATTTGCCTGGTAATTTGTTCATCTCATTTTCCTGCATAAAGCCATCTCCTGAGCTTCACCATTGCCAGCAGGATAAAGTTCAGATTCCTTATCATGAAACACAGTCTGCGTGGCCTCACTGACCACTCCCCTGTATTGAGTCTGAGGTGCTTTCAGTTAGTTCCCCCAGCCTCTGTCTAGCTCCCTCATGGCTCCAGGCCTTTGCACGTGCAGTTCCTCATGCCCTCCACCCTTCCCACCCACTCTGAATTACCAATGGCAGTTGACTCAGGAGACCTTCCCTGACCCCTCCCATGTAGACTTTGTGGCTCCCTCTTCTGCGCTCCCCGCCTGTGCACACACCTGCACACCTGTGCACTCGTCACATCATTAGAGCTCGTCCACGTGTGTCCCTGACTCTTGCTCCTACCTGCCAGTGCAGAATTCCAGGTCTTGCCTGCCTCCCACACCCTAACCCCGTGTGCATTTTGGGCGTCCCCAGGGTGTGTGTCTCCCCTGTGCTGGTGGATAAGGTTAGACAGCTACACCCTCCCACTCCCAGCTATCTTTTCCCCTCCTCCACTCTGCAACCTCCCTTTGCCCCTGCCACACCCCATGGTGCTATCAGTTCTGCTGGACATTGCCACACCCATTAGACGCTGGGAGCCACTGACACTCCTGCTGGCACCAGGTCAGCTGGCTCCACTGGGGGAGCAGGGCCGTGAGGCTGCTGGCACCCCTAGGGCTTTACAGAGCTGTGAGGTTCGGCCCCACAGATACATGTACATCACAACTACTGCTTCAGCTCAGAATTACTTCCCCTTTTCCACTGAGCAAAGCTTTGACCCTGGGTGGGTTCATTGTGCTTGTCTCCTTCTTCCTTTAGGAAGAGTTCTTTCCTGACAAGTCTCTCAACCCTTGATGCAAATACACTCCCCAAAGTTCTGCCTTTCGGTCGGCAGGAGTAAGATCCCAGAGAGTGGTGGCCACATGATGGGACCAAGTTATAGAGACACAGGCAGCCTGGTCCAAGATTCTTGGATGCCCTTCGTTGGCAGAGAGCAGCAGAGTATTAGATATGGCTTCAGCCAGCTTCATAGCCACCTCCTCTGTTCTGTGCCTGGCACTTCTCAGTATTCAGGAGAACTCAGAACTACAATTGAGTTTCCTATTGGCACAATGGAAGCTTACCATAAACATTTGGGGTGAGTTATAGAAACTAAAGTTTATTTTCCTACACACTTGAATTTGTGAACCGATATTCATTCCTATGGCTTGTGCTATTCATATTCTGCTACTAAAAAAATTGCAATATATCTTAAAAAGGATTCTCCATCAGTAGATATAAATTCATCTTGTTCTTTTTAAAAAACAGTATCAGAGATGCCTGGGTGGCTCAGTCAGTTAGCATCTGCCTTCAGCTCAGGTCATCATCCCAGGGTCCTGGGATCCCCACACTGAGCCCCACATCAGGCTCAGCAGGGAGCCTGCTTCTCTTCCTGCCTTCTGCTCCCCCTGCTTGTGCTCTCTTTCTCTGACAAATGAATACATAAAATCTTAAAAAACAATAAAAAACATTATTTTTTTCAAAAACATACATGCTCATAGTAGAAAATTTTAACACTACCAACGGAGAAAGCAAAAGTTCTCCAGTCCTCTGTTCCTACTCCCTAATTATAACTATTGTTAACAGCTGTTGCTGCTGCTGCTTCTCCTTTTTTTTTTTTTTTTTTAAGATTTTATTTATTTATTTGACAGGGCACAAGCAGGGGGAGTGGGACGGAGAGGGAGAAGCAGGCTCCCCACTAAGTAAGGAGCCCAATGTGGGGCTCAATCCCAGGACCCTGGGATCATGACCTGAGCTGAAGACAGACACTTAACTGACTGAGCCACCCAGGCGCCTCACTAACAGCTTCTTGATGGTTCTTCCAGAAATTTTTCTATGCAGATAATGATATGTAGCCATTTCTATATAGCTCTTTTTATATACAAACAATCCCAAACTGTGTATACTTAATCTGCAATGTATTTGATTCTTTAGCAATTTGATATTATTAAATGAATTCTGTCATTTAAGTAGGTATAGTTCAATTTCATTTCTTTTAATGATGCCCAGTATTCTATAGAATAGATGTGCCACATATATGTAACCAGCTGATTGGCATAAATTTCCAAATTTTTAGCTATTACCAGTTAAGGGCACAATGAACGTAATATCTAACATTTGTTGACCACAGACATTATTCTTTGCATGTAGTAAGTCACATAACCCTTGTAATAGTCCAGTAACATAGGCTTATTATTGCCCCTGCTTCACAAATGATTGAATTAAGTCACAAAGAGATCAATAACTTTTCTATAGTCACATATCTGGTAGGTGGTTGATCTGGGATTTGGACTGGGCATAGAGGTCCCAAGCCTGTACCCTAGATTAGTACGCCACAGGCCCTGTGTATATGCTGTGCATCTGTGCTATAGCTATAAAATACATTTGTAGCAACTCCTGGGTCAGAATAAGTGTGTGTTAAGCTTTAACAGTGCTAAATGGTCAGGAGGTTATTTTATGAAAAGAGTAGTGTGTTTCTTTTCATAATCAAGTGCAGAGCCTGCTTGTTTCCTGAGAACAGAGGGGCTGCAGAGGCTCCTGTGCTCAGAGGCCTCACTAGGTGAGGGCCTTTTTTCTGCCATGGCCAGGGCTTTAGGTCTGAATCCTAAATGGCCTTCTCCCCTCTGGGCTTAACAGGGTTCTCTCTAAGGCCTCTCAAGGCCACAGAAACAAACTGCCAGAGAAGTCAGCTCCTGGACTCCCTTTCTCTCCATACCCTCTTAGTCTCTCAGGGGTGAGGGTACCTTCCGACTAGAATAGGCCCAGTTTCCCATTCTATCTGCAGGGAGAGAAAATGGCAGCCACCAAAGAAATGGAACTGGCTGCTCTTTACTTCCTCACCTGTAGCTCCTACATCAAGCCACAAGGGGCCCCATTGTGGGACCTTTAGTCCTGGATCCATACCAGACCTGCCAGAGTGTGTGGCAGAGCTTCTCCATAGCAGTGGCTTTTTTTTTTTTTTAAAAGACTTATTTATTAGAGAGAGACAGAGCACAAGCAGGGGGAGGGGTGGACGGAGAGGGAGAAGCTGATTCCCTGCTGAGCAGGGAGCCCAGTGTGGGGCTCAATCCCAGACCCCTGAGATCATGACCTGTGAGCCAAAGGCAGCCACCCAACCAACTGAGCCACCCATACACCCTCCTCCCCTCCACCTTTTTAAAAGTAAACTCTGTGCCTAATGTGGGGCTTGAACTCATGACCCTGAGATCCAGAGTCACATGCTCTAGGGGCACCTGGGTGGCTCAGTAGATTGAGTGTCTGACTCTTGATTTCAGCCCAGGTCATGATTTCAGGGTTACAAGATGGAGCCCTGCATCAGGCCCCATCCATGCTGGGCATGGAATCTGCTTAAGATTCTTTCTCTCCCTCTCCCTCTGCTCTTCCTCTCTAAAAAAGAAGAGTCAGTGCTCTATTGAGTCCACTGGGTCCCTCCATGACAGTGGCTTTTATAAAGGGCTGTATCAATGGTTCTGAAAGGGGGCAATTTTGCCCCAACCCCACTAGCTGGGGACATTGAACAATGTTTAGAGATATTTTTGGTTGTCACAAATTGGTATGTGGGAGGGTTAGCGGGGTACTACTGGCATATGGTGGGTAGAGAGAGGCCAGGGATACTGCTAAACATCCTTCAGTGTGCAGAACAACTGCTCACAACAAAGAGTTACCCAGCCCCAAATGTTAATAGTGTGAGGCTGAGAAACCACTGGTTACAGAGGCCAGACAGTTCCCAACATGGCTGTCACTGTGTGACTCCTGCTTCTGTTAACAGTGCCGAACATTTTCATGTCTTGTTCACTTGTAGCTTGCAGCTGTTCTAAGTGCTTTATCTCCATTAACTCATTTAATCCTCACAAGTCTGTGAGGCGGGTTCCACTGTTACCATCTCATTTTGCAGATGGGGAAGCCGAGGCATGGAGCTGTAAAGTACCTACCTAGTCCAAGGTTCCCATGGTAGCCGTCTTGGCTTGATCTCCAGACAGCCTGTCACATATGCTCATGGTAAGCACAGCAGGTTTTCCCTCCCCTCTTTGCTACTTCTAGAACCTTGGGAGCACCAGGGATTATTTCTATCTATACAAGGAGGGGAAAAAAGCAGGACTGGTCTTTTCTCCCAGATTCTGATTCTCCCGTTTCTGATGGCTTTGTATTTTTTTTTTCTCCACTCAGTTTAACCAAAGTGAGTACTGATTACAGAGATTATGGACAACCATGAAAATTAACTTACTGAATTTGCATAAATAATCCTGTGTCCTTCCTACAGTGGTCTCTTAGGGCTCTTTCATTCTATAGGCTGGACTGCTTGGGTGACAGATTTGCTTAAATATGAGAGCAGACCTGATCACACAGGAGGACAAGGAGGAGCTGGTGAGTCAAGCTTGGGACACCAGGGACACAGGGCTATTCCGATTAGGCCCATAGTTTTTTTTTTTTTTTTTAAAGATTTTATTTATTTGACAGAGAGAAACACAGTGAGAGAGGGAACACAAGCAGAGGGAATGGCAGTGGGAGAAGCAGGCTTCTCACAGAGCAGGGAGCCCGATGCGGGGCTCGATCCCAGGACTCTGGGATCATGACCTGAGCCGAAGGCAACCGCTTAATGACTGTGCCACCCAGGTGCCCCAGGCCCATAGTTTTGATGAAGGCGCTGCTTTTCCTTTGCTTGGCCTCCAGCAGCCAAGATGGGAAGTTGTAAATGGGGTGAGGGTGGCAGAAGAAGTGGGAAGGGATCTGTTGGATCAAAGCCAGAGGAAATACTTATTGGTTCATTAATTATAGGATGCCATAGGATTGGCTTTGCCTCTGTGTGTGGGGGCAGTAACCTATGCTTTAAACAAATAGCCCCGTCACTCAACAATAATGAATAGCAACAATAAGCATCTTCAGTGGGACAAAATTGACAGGTGGCCCACAACATGCAGCCTCGAGTCTGGCCTGGAGCTGAGCTTGAATGTCACACCTGTGCAGCCAACCAGTCCATGCTCAGGCAGCCCACAGGGTCATGGGCACTGAGGTGGCACGGTCTTTTTCAGGCCATTTGCCAAGAACTTGCTATGTCCTAGGCTCAGTAAGACTACCATGGTCTAGAAATAGAGACCTTGAAGAGATAAGATTTAAGTTTGAAAAGTTAAATAGCTGCATAAGAAATACCATGCATGTTACCTATAAGGGATGTAGATGCTCAGAGTCAAATGGGAAATCTGGACAGGGGTTCCCCACCAGGCAGATGGTAGGGAAGGAGGTCTGTATCATACCACCATGGTTCTTTTAAAAGTGGGAAACTGGCGCCTGGGTGGCTCAGTAGTTGAGCGTCTGCCTTCGGTTTGGGTCATGATCCCGGGGTCCTGGGATCGAGCCCCGCACTGGGGAGCCTGCTTCTCCCTCTTCCACTCCCCCTGCTTGTGTTCCCTCTCTCGCTGTGTTTCTCTCTGTCAAATAAATAAAAATCTTAAAAAAAATGTGGGAAACAAAAAGAACAAAGAAGGAAGAAATCATACTAATAATACTAGTCAGAGATATGTATTATTACTACTATCTTGGTTACATGCTTGAAGACCTTTTTCCTGTGCACATATATGGATGTGTACACACATATATTGTATTACATAACTGGGTTCATATCATACATATGGTTCTGTGACTTGCTTTTTATATTTAGCAATACATTGTAAACAGTTTTCCTTGACAATAAATAAACTTCTTACAGATCTGTAGTACTTCACCGTGTACCTACCATGATTTAACTAATCCCTTATTATTGCCCCTTAGGTGACTAATAGTAAGGCTTATATAAAATACTGACTTTGTGAACATTCTTTTTTTTTTTTTTTAAGATTTTATTTGACAGAGCGAAACACAGTGAGAGAGGGAACACAAGCAGAGGGAATGGTAGTGGGAGAAGCAGGTTTCCCACAGAGCAGGGAGCCCGATGCGGGGCTCGATCCCAGGACCCCGGGATCATGACCCAAACCGAAGGCAGACGCTCAACTACTGAGCCACCTAGGTGCCCCCTTTGTGAACATTCTTATTTTTATCCTTAGGATATAGTCTTGAAGAGAATTGTTAAATCAAAAAATATGCACATTTTCAATGTGTGGATATTTTATATTGTCCAATTGCCTTCCAGAAAGGACAGATCAACTTAGGCTCTTACCACCAGTCTTATGAGAGCATCTTTTTGCCTACATCTTTCCCAATATTAGAAAATACTACTTTTTTTTTTTTTTTGAAGATTTCATTTATTTAAGAGATACAGTGAGAGAGGGAACATAAGCAGGGGGAGTGGGAGAGGGAGAAGCAGGCTTCTGGCCGAGCAGGGAGCCTGATGCGAGGCTCCATCCTAGGACGGACGACCTGAGCCGAAGACAGACACTTAATGACTGAGCCACCCAGATACCCCTACTTTTTTTTTTAATTGCAAATTTGATAAGCAAAAGTAGTATTTTATTATTGCTGGTTTATTTTGCTTTTCTTTTTAAAAAATTATTTTGGGGCGCCTGGGTGGCTCAGTCGTTAAGCGTCTGCCTTCGGCCCAGGTCGTGATCCCAGAGTCCTGGGATCAAGCCCCGCCTCGGGCTCTCTGCTCAGCGGGAAGCCTGCTTCTCTCACTACCATGCACTCTGCTTGTGTTCCCTCTCTCGTTGTGTTTCTCTCTGTCAAATAAATAAAATCTTTAAATAAATAAATAAATAAATAAATAAATAAAAATAAAAATAAAAAATTATTATTTTATTATTGGAATTTTTTTATAGACCAATTAGTCATTGGTAATTCTCTTTTGAAGAATTGATTATGTGCTTTATTTAGTTTTCTATTGGTATATTCTTTTTTTCATTTCACTTGTGCAGTATTTTATTATTATTTAGTGTGGCTTATTCTTTTTTTTGCATTCTTGATTTAAAGGAGAACTTGATGTATATTCAGGGTATTAACTCATTGCCTTTCTTATATAACAAATATTTTATTCTAGATTTGCCATTTGCCGTTTAGTTTTGTGATATTTAAGTATTCATAAATCTAAAATGTCCATGCAACCAAGGTGGTCTTTATAGGCTTTCCAAGCCATTGGGCTGGAGGTGGCTGTGACTACAAGCAGAGAGGCCCATGGGCAATCCTTGAGCTGGTAACAGGGTAGCAGGGTGAGGCCTTCAGTCAGGGCCAGGCTGGAGAGGATCAAGCTGCACAGATTCAAGGCAGAATGAGAGGTGGCCAAGAAATGGTAACCTTGGGAGGGGGAAATGAGTAGGGAGCAGGAGGAGTCGGGTGATTCAAGGGTACTGACCTGAATGGCAGAGTGAGCAGGTGAAGGATGAACCAGAATCAGGAATACATGAAAATATAGATGTGGGGAACAGGGCTGGAGATTGTTATAGTTCCCCTTGGGATTGTTGATGGGGGTTCCAAATACCAACTCATTGGTATTTGGATCTCTAGGCAGAGCCTATGTTTCTGTCTGTGTGTCAGGCTCAGAAAGGTTTTTTCTGCTGCAGAATTATATATTCATATAAATTCTCAATACTTAAATGGTTTCTTTTTAACAATTTACATTTATAAGTAAAAAAGAAAAAAATTACGTTACTTCTTAACCTACATGGAATTTGTCACATTTTGGTAAATTCTGAGAGTTAAGAATTTAACTTCTTTTTCCTGGTCAGTAATGATTGAAATATCTGTCCTCAGCCTCCTGATTTGCAGTGGTGACTACATCTTACAGCACATGGCTGTGCATACCTGGGTCTGCTCTAGGACCCTCTGGTCTGTTCCAGCGAATTGCCTGTTCGTATACCAGTTCCTCCTGTTTTGATCACATTTTCTTTAATATACCTTAATAAGTGCTAGTGCGAGGTATATGTCATCACACTGTCTGTCTTAGAATTTTCTTTGTTCTTTTAAAGTAGACTTCAAAATCAATGTGCTAAGTCCTCCTGCCTTGGACTGCACAGTGGAGTTAGAAACATGGGTCATCCCAGTGTAGTCCTTTGTATTCATAAGCATCAAATATACCAGCACCTGGATTTGATGGGGCTGGACTTTCTTCACGATGCAGAAATCATGGGGCCTTTTTAAGGTAGAAGCCCCTTACCGCCATTGACCTCCATGTGGGACATCCTGTAGTCTCTGACCCAAAGACAGTCCTGGGGACCTTCAGAGCTCCTGTGTCTCTGCTGCTGTGACTGCTATAATGCCTAGCCATATGCTCCCCACTGTAGCCCAGCCATCCTGTACTGGGGTTTTCCTGTCCATCTTGCAGGGAACCCTGCCTCCAGGGAGTGCCCTCTCCAATCCTGGTCTCCTCTGAGGATTTCCTGTGGGTTAGCTCTGGGAATCTTTTCTTAATCTGTTCTTAAATGTGTTATTCCAGAAAGAATTCTTCATGATCACCAGCATTGTAATGGCTTCTTCCTAGTCTCTTCTGTGCATGCATGTTTTTACCTGTTTCACATTTGTTTGGTCCGTCCTTCCTTTCTTCCTTCCCTCCCTCCCTTCCTTCCTTCCTCTCTTTGTTTCTTTCTTTTTTTT
>JAQQSY010001255.1:0-14524 GCA_028646535.1 Procyon lotor | reverse complement strand
CGGTGCTGGCGTTCGTGGCGGTGCGGCTGTGCAGGAGGGGCCGGGCGGCGCCGGGGGGCGGCTGCGCGGTGGCCGAGGGCGCGTTTCCGGGCCACCTGGTGGACGTCGGCGGCACGGGGACCCTGGCCCACAGCTACCAGTATGAGGTGTGTCTGAGGGGAGGATCTGGGACCGGCGAGTTCAAGTTCCTCAAGCCCATTATCCCCAAATTATCACCGCTTGGCGCTGGCGAAGAACTAGAGGGAAACGGCACCTTCCGAAATAGCTTTGCATTCAATTAGGGATCTGATCATAAATGCCGTGTGTTTTGCCATTTATCTCTAATTTCCACAAACGCCGAGTTTGAGAGCGTCATGAAGAAAAACCCCACCTTCAGGTATGATTTCCCTTTTGTAGTGAATTTATCCTTTGAACTTTATCTTATCCGGTTTTGAAAAACTGAATTCTGTGTCATTGCATCTGTTTACACAGTGCCACCTCAAATGTATGCATGCTCTTGATTTTTCTGAAATGTTTGCTCCTGATGGTATTTCTCAGTGTGAGCTATTTTAATGAAATCAAGTATTGTTTTTCCTTGTGTTCTATCCATTGTTTCATCACACTCCAAGTGTTTTTGATGCTAAATAGCAAAAATAAGAATGTTTTTACATAATTTTATTTTGGTTTCAAAGGAATAAATGTACATGATAACAAATGTAATATGTCAGAAAACATGACAAAAGGCAACAATATTCTGGGCACCTGGGTAGCTCTGATGGCTAAGCATTTGGACTCTTGATTTTGACTCAGGTCTTGATCTCAAGGTAGGGATCCTCCTGTGTGGGGCTCTGGGCTCAACAGGGAGTCAGCTTGAAATTCTCTCTCTCCCTCTGGCCCTTCCCACCCCCCTGCTTGCTTGCTCGCTCTCTCTAATAAATAAGTGTTTTGTTTTGTTTTGTTTTGTTTAAATAAGTGTTTTTTTAAAAAGCAACAATCTTCTACTTTCTTAGCTCTGATATACACTGGCAAACATTAAAAAAATTTTTTTTATTGAATTATACATACAGAAAAGGGAACAAATCCTCACATCAGCTCAATATGTTTTCAGAAAGTGAACAGACCAAGATACCAGTATCTTGATGAAGAAATGAAACATTGCTAGCATTTTAGGTGCCACACAAATTACCTCTTAAAGTCAATACCAGCCCAAGTATAACAAATATCCCGACTGCCAATAGTATGTTTTAGTTTTTGCCTGTTTTGAATTTATATCAAACTGTATGAACTGTTTGTGTGGCTTCTTTCACTGAACATTATGTTTATGAAATTTGTCCATAATATGGCTCTTAATTTTAGTTTTTTATTCTCATTGCTCTATAGTATTCCATTATGTGAATATTTCACGATTTATTGCCCATCCTGTTGTAGGTGGATATTTGGGTTGGTGCAACATTTGACTGTTTGAAAATACTGCTTTTTTGGCCAACGTGTATATAACTTTCTGTTGGTATATACCTAGGGGTGAAATTGCTGCTCATTTACAGAGTACATGGTCACTTTCAGTAGATACTCTCAAATACTTTTCCAAACTGGTTGTTTGGAAAATACCAATTTACACTGCTGTCAGTACAGTCTGTATGTACCAGTTCCTCCACATTTTTGCTAACACTTGGTATTATTTGTTTTTCATTTTATCCCACTGAAAGTACTTTTAAACCTTTTATTTCTAGTTGTTTTTATATTCATTTCTTTATTACTAAAGAATGTGTCACTTTTTCATAAACTTTAAACAATTTCCTCAGTTTCCTGCTGTTGTTTAGTATCTAGCACACTTAAAACTTCTCACATCCATCCTTCACATCCTTCACACTATGTTCCAAACAGTGCACAAACTGAAACCTCTTATTTATTATTCCACTAACAACATTTATTGTTCCACTATGCATTTACTTGTAGGACAGAGGAATATAATTCTTATTTTATTTTCTCTTACCTCTTCGTCCCTTACATTTTCGTACCTCTATCAAATTAACTTTTACTTTTGTCAAAGTTGATGACACTTTTTTACTCTACAGCCATAGCTAAGAATTCCTCCTTTTGTCTATAGATCTGTTTTCTGAAAATCAATATTAAAAATTCACCTTTAGTGACATATAAATTATGAATGCCCTGCATCCAAAGATTACCAGGGACACACTGTATTAGAACAATATTGGGTTTACTGACTTGTTGTAATAAGGGAGACTGCACATCCTGGGAAAGCATGGGTCACCTTAGTAATAATGCCTTAAAAAGGAGCTATAGAGGGGCACCTGGATGGTCATTCATTAAGCATCTTCCTTCAGCTCGGGTCCTGGTCTCAGGGTCCTGTGACTGAGTCCTCCATTGGGCTCTCTGCTCAGTGGGAAGCCTGCTTCTTTCTCTCCCACTCCCTCTGCTTGTGTTTCCTCTCTCACTGTGTGTCTCTCTTTCTGTCAAATGAATAAATATTTTTGTTTTTTAAAGGAACTATAGGTTTTGGGGTTGTGTTAGGTGATTTTGCTTAGAGTTCAAGGAAGTAGCCCTGGATTGGATGCTTTCAGTGAATGGCAGGAATTCTGTTATAGGGTCTCTTATTGAATTTTATTTAGGAGATGAGAAAAACAAAGTGAATTTAAAGCTATAATTTTTTTTAAGCCAGTATTTGGGGCGCCTGGGTGGCCCAGTTGGTTAAGCAGCTGCCTTCGGCTCAGGTCATGATTCAAGCGTCATGGGATCGAGTCCCACATTGGGCTCCCTGCTCAGCGGAGAGCCTGCTTCTCTCTTTCCCTCTTCCTGCCACTCTGCTTACTTGTGCTCTCTATCTCTCTGTCAAATAAATACATAAAATCTTTAAAAAAAATTTTTTAAAAATTAAAAATCAGTATTCACTCATAATAAGCCAAGACAGGGGACTTGGTCATTTTTTTGGTTTTTACGATGTTCTTGTTTTTGTCTCTGCTCAAGCATGATCATGAGGTCATCTTTTTGCGGTTTTGTTCTATCTTGTCACAATGATCTTTAATGATGTTGTTCTGTGAAGTTGTTTATATTCAACAGGAGAAGATCATGGCCGATTTGTGAGTGCTAGGCCAATTCCTATTTGTAAGAGGCTGATTTTCTCTCTCAAAATATTCATTGCACTATAAAATTCATAGAAGAAAGCACAGGAGAAAAGCTTCATGACATTGAATTTGGTAATGATTTCTTGGGTATGACACCAGAAGCAACAGAGGCAAAAATAGATGAATGACACTACATCAAACTTAAAAAGTTTTATGCATCAAAAAACACAGTCGGGGGGCGCCTGGGTGGCTCAGTCATTAGGCGGCTGCCTTCGGCCCAGGTCAGATCCCAGGGTCCTGGGATCGAGCCCCGCATCGGGCTCTCTGCTCTGCAGGAAGCCTGCTTCTCCCGCTACCATTCCCTCTGCTTGTGTTCCCTCTCTCGCTGTGTTTCTGTCAAATAAATAAAATCTTAAAAAAAAAAAAAAAAAACCACAGTCGGGGCGCCTGGGTGGCTCAGTGGGTTAGAGCCTCTGCCTTCGGCTCAGGTCATGATCTCAGGGTCCTGGGATCGAGCCCCACATCAAGCTCTCTGCTCAGCAGGGACCCTGCTTCCCCCTCTCTCTCTGCTGCCTCTCTGCCTACTTGTGATCTCTCTCTCTCTCTCTCTGTCAAATAAATCTTAAAAAAAAACAACAACACACAGTCAACAGTGAAAAGACAACCTATTGAATGGGAGAAAATATTTGCAGATCTTTTATCTGACAAGATAATATTTAAGAACTCCTACAATCCAACAGAAACAACAAAATATCAAGAAACTGCATTAAAAAATGAGCAAAGTACTTGAATAGAAATTTCTCCAAAGATTATGTTCAGATGACCAACAAAAATATGAAAAAATGTTCAACATCACTGATCATCAGAGAAAATCAAAATCCAAACCACAATGAGGTATTCCCTCACACACATGAGGATGACTGCCATCAAAAGCCAGGAAATAGCAAGTGTTTGCAAGGAGGTAGAGAAACTGGTACCTTTGTGCACTGTTGAGATTGTAAAATGGTGCAAGTGCTATAAAAACAGTATGGAAGCTCTTAAAAAATTTAAAAGAGAACTTTATTTATTTAAAAGATTTTATTTATTTGTTTGTTTATTTATTTATTTGACGGAGAGGAGAGAGATCACAAGTAGGCAGTGAGGCGGACAGAGGGAGAGGGGGAAGCAGGCTCCCTGCTGAGCAGAGAGCCCTATGGGAGCTCCATCCCACAACCCTGAGATCATGACCCGAGCTGAAGGCAGAGGCTTTAACCCACTGAGCCACCAAGGCGCCCCTAAAATAGAACTTTTATATGATCCAGCAATTTCATTCCTGGGTGTATATCCATAGGAATTGAAAGCAGGGTCTCAAAGAGGTATTTGTATAGCCATGTTCATAGTAGCAGCGGTATTCACAACTCTTAAGAGATGGAAGCAACCCAAATACCCACATATGGATGAATGAATAAACAAAATGTGATGTGTGTGTGTGTGTGTAAAGAATGGAATATTATTCAGCCTTAAAAAGGAGGGCAAGCCTATCACATGCAACAGGATGGATGAACTTTGAGGACATTATTCTAAGTGAAACAAGATAGTCACAAAAAGGCAAATACTGTATGACTCCCCTTAGATCATGTTTCTAAAGTCGTTAAATTCATACAAACAGAAAGTAGAATGGTGGTTACCAGGGATGGGGAGAGGAGCAAAAGGGGAGTTTTGTTTAATAGGTATAGAGTGTCAGATTTGCAAAATGAAAATGTTCTGAAGATCTGTTTTACAGCATTGTGAATATACTTAATACTACTGACCTGTACACTGAAAAATGGTTATGATGGTAAATTTTATGTTATGTTTTTAACATATGTTTTTCATTGCAGAGCCATATTACTTAGTGGTAAGGACTGTGTTTCCTGCTCCTTTGATCTATTCTTGTGCTTCTTGTGCCATTGAAAATAGAGTGTTCCTAGAACCAAGATCAAATAGACTCACCATTTTAGACTCCATCAGTTGGTTTTACCATATCTTCAAATATATTTAAATCAATAATTCAGGTTCCCATATTTCTTACCCAAAGCTCCCTATCTTTCTGCTTCTTTCTGAGCTAAATGATCTCTAAATGTGAACAAAACTATCATCTTGTCTTCATACCTCTCCTAGTTAAGTCCATTTATAGATTATTTATCTCCTTTAAAAAAAAAAGTCCCTCTCTTTGCCACAGTATATCCTCAAGTGGATTCCTGAGAGGGTATATGAAAAATAAACTCTTGTCTCTGCATGTCTGAAAATGCATTTAGTTTTCTCTTACACTTCATTGATATGTTACATATTATATGTCATTTAATGTCTTATATGTTATAACAATTCATACTTTTTCATATCTGGAACTATTGCATCTTTACTATTATTTCCTTAATAACTGTATTCCTAATTTTATCTGTTTTTTTCTTCTGAGACTTGTGTTTGTCAGACACTGAACATTCTCAATTATTTCTCTATGTTTCTTATATTTCTTTTATTTTACATCTTTGGTTTTTCTTCTCCATCCTTTTGTTAAATCGAGTCCCTCACTTTATTTTGAGTATTTCTACTTCTCCCCCTAGGAGAAGTGTTGATATTTGTTGCTACAGGAAGCAGGGAAATCCTGGCAACTTCACTGCAGAGGAGCAATATGCTGAAAACATAGGGGAAAAGCCTCATGACATCATAATTGGTAATCCACACCAAAAGACATCATAGTCAAATTTCTGAAAACTAAAGGCAAGGAGAAAATCTTGAAAGCAGTGAAAGAGAAATGATACATTATTCATAGAGCAATAGCAATTTGAATGACAGTAGACTTCTCATCAAAAATCAAAAAAGGTCAGAAAGAAGGACACATATTTTTCAAGTGCTAAGGGAAAAGAAATGTTAACTCAGAATCCTATATCCAGTAAAAATATCCTTCAAGAAGAGAATTTGTTTCCAGTTACACCTACTCTAAAAGAATGGCTGATGGAAGTTCTTCAAATGGAAAGGAATCAATTAAAAAGAAAAGAATCTTGGGACTCAGTGAGAGCATGACTCTTGATTTCAGGGTGGTAAGTTTGAGCCCCATGTTGGACATGGAGCCTACTTAAAAAAAAAAAAAGGAATCTTGGGATAGCAGTAAAGAAGAAAGATACAATAAACAAAAATATGGATAAATATGATAGGCTTTCCTTCTCTTGAATTTCCTAAATTAGGTTCAATGGTTGAATCCCGAATTATATCTGATTGTGTCTAATATAGTTCTAAGTATATAGAGAGGAAAATTTTAAGACAATTATAAATAGGGATGGTAAAGGGATGTAAAGGGAGGTAAGTTTTCCACCCTGCTCTTGAACTTGTAAAATGACAATACCAGTAAACTGTAATAAATTATGTATGGAGCAACCAATATAAAAGCTGTATAATGTGATACAGTAAAGAAAACACTACAGATAAAGTGGAATTCTAAAAAATGTTCTAATAACACACAGAAAGGCAGGAAAAAGAAAGCAGAGAAACAAAGAAAAAACCCAAAGAACAAATAGAAAACAAAAAGTTAGGCTTATGCTCTAACATTGGTTATTTACATTACATATAAATGGTCTAAACACACCAATTAAAGCAAAGAGATTGATAGAATGGGTTTAAAAATGTCCAATTTATGCTGTCTACAAGAAACTTCACTTCAAATATAATGCTATAGGCAGACTGAATATAAAAAGATGGGAAATATATTATGCAAAGTTTAATAAAAATATATCAGGAGTGACCATACTAATGTTAGATAAAGTAGACATCAGAGGGAAGAAAATGACCAGAAAGTGGGGAATAAAGTGATAGAGTAGGACATTATATAACAATAAAAGAAGACAAAGCATCCCTAGGTATTCCATACATATTTAGTATGTATACACCAAGTAACAAAGTTGCAAATTATGTGAAGCAAAAATTGATAGAAGTGGAAGGAAAAATAGATCTACAATCAAAGTTGGATACTTCAACGCCCTCTCTTAACAAGTGATAGAACAACTAGACAGAAAATCAGCAAGAACTCAGAACTAAATAATGCCATCAACCAATAGAATCTAATCCACATTTATGAAATTCCTAGCCAAAAACACTAGAATACACATTCTTTCCAAATGCTTTCAGAAAATATAGAAGATAAACTACATAAACAAGGCCATAGCACAAACTTCAACCAATTTAAAAGAATTGAAATCTTACAGTGTCGGTGGTCCTCCCATCACAATGGAATCAAACTAAAAAGCCACCACTGGGTGGCTCAGTGGGTTAAAGCCTCTGCCTTCAGCTCAGGTCATGATCTCAGGGTACTGGGATTGAGCCCCGCATCGAGCCCCGAGCCCCGCATCTCTGCTCAGCAGGGAGCCTGCTTCCGCCTCTCTCTCTGCCTGCCTCTCTGCTTACTTGTTATCTCTCTCTCTCTCTGTCAAATAAATAAATAAAATTTTATATAAAAAAATATATACATACATATCAGTGACATAAAAATAACAGGAAAATCTTCAAACACTTGAAAACTAAACAATGCACTTCTAATTAATCCCTGGATCAAAGACAAAATCTCAAAGGATATAAAAAATATATCAAGCTGAACTGAAAATGAAAAGGCAGGGGTGCCTGGGTGGCTCAGTCAGTTAAGCATCTGTTTGGCTCAGGTTATGATCCTGGGGTCCTGAGATTGAGCCCCGCATAGGGCTCCGTGCTCAGTGGGGAGCCTGCTTCATCCTCTCCCTCTGCCTGCCACTCCTCTCCTTGTGCTCTATCTCTGCTAAATAAATAAAATCTTTTTTATTTTTTTATTTTTTTTAATAAAATCTTTTTTAAAAAAGAGAAGAAAATGAAAAGACAAAAAAGCTAAAGCAATGCAGAGGGATATCTATAACACTAAATGCATACATTAGAAAAGAGGAAAAGTCTCAAATCAATTATCTAATCTCTCACCTCTGGAATCTAGAAAAAGAACAGTAAAAGACACCCAAAGCAAGCAGGAGAAACAGGAGGAAGAAAATAATAGAAGAAACCAAAAAAATCCAAAATAAAAATAATAGAGAAAAATCAATGAAATAAAAAGCTGGTTCTTTGTTGTTGTTGTTGTTGTTGTTGTTGTTTTTAGAGGAGGAGGGACAGAGAAAGAGAGAGAGAAGATATTAAGGAAGCTACATGCCCAGTGCAGAGCCACAGGGCTCGATGATCTCACAACCCTGAGATCATGAGCTGAGCTGAAATCAAGAATTGGAAGCTTAATTTCCTGAGCCACCCAGGAAAGTGACAGAGTAGGACATTACATAATGATAAAAGAAGACAAAGCATTCCTATGCATTCCATACATATTTAGTATGTATACACCAAGTAATAAAGTTGCAAATTATGTGAAGCAAAAATTGGTAGAAGTGGAAGGAAAAATAGATCTACAATCATAGTTGGATACTTCAACGCCTTTTCTTAACAAATCAAATCCTTTATATTTTCAAACTTTTCACCATCATTTCTCTCATCAATTCAGAGGGTGAAGTGACTGCTTACATATTTCCATCTTTGTCCTGAATTATTGTTTTTCTTTGGATATAGCTAAATTCAATAAGATTTTTAAGAGATGCATAACAAAATTAAAGAAGATTTGGAAGATTAACCTTGAAGTTTAGTCTTTGTCTTTCATTTTTAGTAAAGTTGGAGAATTTTTATTTTTAAAAATTTTTTTTGTTTTAAAATTTATTTAAATTCAATTAATTAACATATAATGTATTATTAATTTCAGAGGTAGAGTTCAGTTATTCATCAGTTGCATATAACACCCAGTGTTCATTACATCATGTGTCCTCCTTAATGCCCATCACCCAGTTACCCCATCCCCCCTCCCTCCTCCCTATCTGCAACCCTGTTTGTTTCCTGTAGTTAAAAGTCTCATATGTTTGTCTCCCTCTCTGATTTTGTCTTATCTTATTTTTCCCTCCATTCCCTGTGATCAGTCTTCTGTTTTATCTCTCAAATTCCACATATGAGTGAAATCATATGAAAATTTCCTTCTCTGATTTGACTGATTTCACTTAGCATAATACTCTCTAGTTCCATTCGCATCACTGAAAATGGCAAGATTTCATTTTTTTGATGGCTGAATAATATACCATGGTTCTACATCTTCTTTATCCATTCATCTTTCAATGAATATCTGGGCTCTTTCCATAGTTTGGGTATTGTGGACATTGCTGCTATAAAC
Source organism: Procyon lotor (assembly GCA_028646535.1). Lineage (NCBI taxonomy): Eukaryota > Metazoa > Chordata > Mammalia > Carnivora > Procyonidae > Procyon > Procyon lotor. The sequence goes on along the minus strand of JAQQSY010001255.1, from coordinate 5,236 downwards.
ATAGGGGTGCAGGTGCCCCTTTGGATGCCTATGTTTGTATCTTTGGGGTAAATAGTAGTGCAATTTTTTGTACTACTATTTTGTAAATAGTAGTGCAATTGCTGGGTTGTAAGGTAGCTCTATTTTCAACTTTTTTTTTTTAATTTTATTTATTTGACAGAGAGAAACACAGTTGGAGAGGGAACGGTAGCAGGAGAAGCAGGCTCCCTGCTGAGCAAAGAGCCCAATGCGGGGCTCGATCCCAAGACTCTGGGATCATGACCTGAGCCGAAGGCAGATGCTCAATGACTGAGCCACCCAGGCGCCCCTATTTTCAACTTTTTGAGGAACCTGTTTTCCTCAAAACAGCTACTGTTAGGGCGCCTGCGTGGCTCAGTCATTAAGTGTCTGCTTTCGACTCAGGTCATGATCCCAGGGTCCTGGGACCGGGCCTCGCATCTGGCTCCCTGCTTGGTGGGAAGCCTGCTTCTCCAACTACCATTCCCTTTGCTTGTGTTCCCTCTCTCGCTGTGTTTCTTTCTGTCAAATAAATAAAATCTTTAAAAAACAAAACAAAACAAAACAGCCACTGTTTTCCAGAGTGGCTGTACCAGCTTGCATTCCCACCAACAGTGTAAGAAAGTTCCCCTTTCTTCACATCCTTGCCAACATTTGTTATTCCTTGACTTGTTAATTTTAGCCATTCTGACTGGGGTGATGTGGTGTATCATTGTGGTTTTGATCTGTATTTCTCTGATGCTGAGGGATATTGAGCATTTTTTCACGTGTCTGGTGGCCATTTGTGTTTTCTTTGGAGAAATGTCTGTTCATGTCTTCTGCCCATTTCTTGACTGGATTTTTTATTTTTGGGGTGTTAATTTTGATAAGTTCCTTATAGATGTTGGATACTAACCCTTTATCTGATAAGATTTTGCAAATATTTTCTCCCATTCTGTAGGTTTCTTGGTTTTGTCTACAGTTTCCTTTCCTATGCAAAAGCTTTTTATCTTGATGAAGTCCGAATAGTTCATTTTTGCTTTTGTTTCCCTTACCTTTAGAGACATGTCTAGCAAGAAATTGTTGCAGCTGAGGTCAAAGAGGTTCTCCTGTGTTCTTCTCTAGGATTTTGATGGATTCTTACATTTAGAATTTGAAGAATTTTTTAAATTTATAATGGAATGAAAGGAAAAGAAACATTTGTAGCATAAAAGTGAAACCAGCTTGATCAGCTATGCAATAATTGTAAGCTAACTAAATAAAATTGAGTTTAATATACTTTACAGTGTTTCATCAAAGTATTATTTCAGCTCACTGGTAATAATCAGTTAAATTAATTTTAATGATCTGTCACTTCACATAAGCATACATGAGCATAATGAGCATAGGGCATGGTGTTTTGTTTTGTTTTTTTACCTTGTTTATCTTGAAACAAGACAAGATGTGAAGCTGGGTGAAGTGTACATGGAAGTTACACTGTTTGCTTTCTATGTGTTGAACTTTTCCCACAAATGTTATTACTTGTGAGACAAGTTTATAAATGTCAAATCAGTTCTATTCTAGCAAAGGAAAGCAAAAGAGAATAAAACAGAGAAGTATGCTCTTCACAGAATCTAAAGTAATCCATTTCCATACAAAGGCAGTGTCTGCACATACCAACTGATAGCTTTGGATCATACATTAAGATATCATCTTCTCTCTCATAACAAGCAACGTTCTCAAAGAAATTTCAATGATCTAAATTGTTTCACAGATACAGTACTGCTAGTAAAGTTTGCTTTAAAATGAAAAATAACTCAGTAAGCTATATGTGAAGATGCCTGGTGGTCCTGCAGGCAAAGAGAATCCACAAAGGACTACACAGATGCCAGGAATGCCATCAAGCTGGAATCAGAATGCCCACCGAAGGAAGGAAGCACTTAGGACTGAGTAGGAAATAGCTTTGTTCCAAAGAAGACACTAAACCCATCTGTTTATGATTGCTGGTTTTACTTCATCAGTTTATTTTGTTATACTCTTAAGGAAGTCTATTCTTAGTAATATTTATCAAGTGAACCATGGAGGCTGGTCACAGTGATCTTATTTTTATCCTTCTGGGTAGATAGGGATGCTTTTTAACTACAAGATTATTTCACCTGTTCAGAGTTTAGACTTTATTTAGCTTTACTTATTTTACCTAGAGTTGAAACATCTTGAAAATATCTTCATTTTTAATCTTCCATCATTTTGGCTCTTACCTGAAGTGAACTTTGGTTGAACGCAATTGATTTTACCTCTCAAGAAATATGAAATCAATCTGAAATGAGATTATGTTTGGCACATTTTGTGTTCTTATATGTGCACTGACCTATTTCATGTATTTTGAGGATATTTAAAGACATATTTTCCTATTTATCTGAGCAGAAACTGGTGAGATAGAAATGAATATAGCCATGATGAACCATCATTGAATTCTATGGAATCCAGTTAAATATAATTCACTACCTTATTTGATATTTATTTATAGCAAGTAGTGTCAACCTTGTGAGAGGATGGTAGAGGTGATTCTTGAATGTTTGGTTTTTGCCTTGCATTTATTTCTTTACAATATGATAATATATTTAGGCATTGATTAATATAGGAAGGAAATTTGATTTAAAAGTTATAATAAAATGAACAAACTTAATAAAATAATGACCAATTCTTCCCATACAAAATGAAGCAAAATCCTAAAATGCCTACTCATACAGATTGATTGTTGCTAGTTCCTCTTTTAAAGGTTTGTTTGTTTATTTATTTATTTATTTATTTGAGAAAGAGTGCAGCAGAGAGGGACAGTGGAAGAGGGAAAGAGTCTTAAGCAGACTCACAGGGAGCTTGAATCCATCTGGGGGCTCTATCACACAACCCTGAGATCATGACATGGGCCAAAACTATGAGTCCAAGGCTTAACTGACTGCATCACCCAGGTGCCCCACTAGTTCCTCTTTTAAATAATTTAACTGATAAGATACTTCTTTCATAAGTATATGTTGGCTTCAATTTTCCTTGTAGTGCCTAATTGTTCCTTTACTGTGCAGGCACAACCACAAAATAAATTTAGTCTGTTCATGCGATTTTACGAGCCCTATAACTTAGAGAAATAATTGTTTATTTTATAATTGGTGTTGCTAACCAACTTTTACATTTTGTATAGTTTATTGACTTGTTTGTTGGGATGATTAAATAGTGTACATCTTGGATTCACAAATCACACTACTCAACAGAGATAAATTTCACTGCCAAAGAAGAAAGACTGATTATAGGAAGTTTACATCACCTGAGGGCATGATTCTTAAACATTAGTATGCATGAGAATCACTTAGATTGAAGTGCAGATTTTCAGCCCTTAGCTCCACCATAGAATTTCATTCAAGGTCTGGAGGGAAACCTCGGAATCAACCTTGGGAAAAAAAAAAACTCCAACTCGTGACTCCTGAGTAATTATTTATGCATATGGTTCACACACTACAATTTGAGAAACACTGACTTCTGAAAGTCTTTAAAAGGCTAAATTTCAGAAATAGTATTGCCTGTGTGCACCTCCTGAAGTTACTAATTTGAACGCGTGGTGGCAGTGCAGGCTAAGAGAGTAAGAGTTCTGCAGATTCGGTGGACTCCATTTTATTCAGAAGCCCCCCAAAATACAGAACACATTAACAGCTAAAGCTAAGATAGAAGTATTCAGGAAGGCACTCGTCACCAGACAAGTTATAAGACGAATTCGAAATTCAACAGCAAAGACATTTTGGAGGGTAAATGGTGGACGTGCTGATGGGGGCTGGAAAAGGATTTTCTCCTCCGGTATCAGACATAATGGAAATGGCGCGAACAAAAGTACATCACAAGAAAAGGCAAGTGGCAATTTTCATTATATGGATGTTTTTGTGGGAAGCCGGTTCAGAATCGATCCAATATTCTGTACTGGAGGAGTCAGAACCTGGCACGTTTGTGGCCAATTTGACAAAGGACCTGGGACTCAGGAGAGGAGAACTGGCTGCGCGGGGTGCCCGGGTTGTTTTCAAGGGGAACAGACAGCATTTACAACTTGACCCAAAGACCTATGATTTACGGATAAATGAGAAACTGGACCGGGAAGAGCTGTGCGGCTCCACTGAGCCATGTGTGCTACCTTTCCAAGTGTTACTGGAAAATCCCTTGCAGTTTTTTCAGGCTGCTTTACGAGTCAGAGATAAAAATGACCACGCCCCAGAGTTCCCAGCCAGAGAAATGCTATTAAAAATATCAGAAATTACTACACCAGGAAAGCTATTTCCTTTGAAAATGGCACAGGATTTAGACGCTGGTAGCAACAGTGTTCAGAGCTACATAATCAGTCCCAATCCTCATTTTCACGTTCTCAGTCGCAATCGCAGCGATGGCAGGAAGTTCCCGGAGCTGGTGCTGGACAAAGCGCTGGATCGCGAGGAGCAGCCCGAGCTTAGGCTTACCCTCACAGCCCTGGATGGTGGATCTCCGCCCCGCTCTGGGACCACGGAGATTCAGATCCTGGTCTTGGACATCAACGACAACGCTCCCGAGTTTGCTCAGGAGCTCTATGAAGCACAAATCCCTGAAAACATTTCCATGGGCTCTCTGATTATCACCGTCTCAGCGAGAGATTTAGATGCAGGATCCTTTGGGGAGATATCTTATGCCCTATTTCAGGTAGATGATATTAATCAACCCTTCGAAATAAACCCAATTACAGGAGAAATTCGACTGAGAAAGAGTTTGGATTTTGAGGAATTTCAATCTTACCACTTGGATATTGAGGCTACAGATGGCGGGGGACTATCAGGAAAATGCTCTTTAGTCATCAACGTTCTGGATGTAAATGACAACACTCCTCAATTGACCATATCCTCACTCATTAGTCCCATTCCCGAAAACCTGCCAGAAATCATAGTAGCAGTTTTCAGTGTGTCAGATGCAGATTCTGGACAAAACCAACAGGTTATTTGTTCTATAGATGACAATCTGCCCTTTCTTCTAAGACCATCAGTCGAGAATTTCTACACCTTGGTAACTGAAGGAGCACTAGACAGAGAGAGCCAGGCCGAGTACAACATCACCATCACCGTCACCGACCTGGGGACCCCCAGGCTGACAACCCAGCACAACCTAACCGTGACGGTGTCCGACGTCAACGACAACGCCCCGGCCTTCAGCCACACGTCCTACACCCTGCGCGTGCGCGAGAACAACAGCCCCGCCCTGCACATCGGCAGCGTGAGCGCCA
>JAQQSY010001254.1:0-14525 GCA_028646535.1 Procyon lotor | reverse complement strand
AAAGTTCAGGCACAGCTCCATCAAGGTGATTTATGCCATTGTCTGGTTTCAGTCAAGCTCCAACTCCCAGTTCTGGGGTCTCCTTGTTGGCTTCAGTTTCCGTCAAGCTCCCCATCCATGGTGGTCACCAATGACTCCAGGATTGCCTCTCATCGTCTAGCAATGCTTGTGGTAGGGACTTCTCTTCCTCAACAGTTCTTGTAAACTGTATGTATTGGTTTTGATCAGCTTGGCTTGTGCTAGGTATAGCTCAATAACCAAAAAAAATAAATAAATAACCATTAATGTGGGGGTGGAGTAGCTAGATTCAGGTCTCAGCTCTATCTCTTGGTTGGCTGCATGAAGTCCACACTCTTCCAACCACAGGTATTACCAATTAAGAGAGTTATCCATAAGGAAAATTTTTATAGTGTTACAAACGCTATAAAATGGGGAACTAGCTACTGTGAGGGTAAAATAATATGTTCATTATAAGGGAGAAGGAAGAAAATTTAAAAGAAACAACAGACACAAGTATTTACATAGCATTTGCTGTGATTTTACCTACATTGTTCACATTTTCTCATTTAACACTCATGACAACCCCAAGGCTAAGAGCTTAAGTTGAGGAGAGCTGCAAAATGGGAGAGAAACTCTTAATAATTACTAGTCTTTTTTTTAGTCTGCCCCTAGTTCTCAATTACAAACTAATATTTCGAACCTTAAGGTAACTATCTTCGTAATACTGAAAGAAAATGTGTGGTTCCTCTGTGCAGCATTATGATCAGCAGCCATGAAAACAAATAAATACACACAAATTAAGGTGACAGAGAGTTGTATTCACGTGGTCTGGTACCAATCCAAAGGTATCTGGTTCAATTTACTCAGCAAATGAAACCCTTATCTTCTGAGGGTGAACCAGGAGTGGCAGCACGTCGGTGAGGACCGAGGGAGGAGCCTGTAGCACGGGGTGGGGTGGAACGAGGAGGGTAAGTCTATCTCACACCATTTCTCAGTCCTTGCAATTCAGCCTCATGTCTCTCCCTTTTCTTGAGAATTACACAACAGTTCCAAATCCAGAACGTTACAGAGGTTCTAGGGCTAACGCTGAACTGGGGCGAATTTTCTTTCACCTGGGCTCTTCTCTGTCACTCTTTATTTTTCTCTGTAGACTTATCTCTATTTTTCTTTTAACTTCTACTTTCTTTCCACTGGTGTTTTGAGAGGTAAGGAGCATAAACATGCGTGTAGATTCAATCTACCTCACTTGACCAGAGCTCCTTTAATCCAATTCTCCATCATCTATTCACACGTTCAGTGACTGAGAAGATTAAATATGCTATTATAAATCCCTAATGTTAGCAGTCCAAAGCCCCACCTCGCAATTTCAATATATCTCCCCATCCATACCACACACACCCCCCAACGTCTAAACCCACCAACATTCATAAATTTAAAGATATTCCTGGCCTAGGTCCTAGTCCTGTATTTGATTACTCTGTTCTCAGGTTGGATCCAACTCTAAAGTATCACTATGTATCACACAGAACTTTCATTCTGATCACCATGTAGTTAAATGCCCGAAAACAGATGGCAACGTTTAGACAAAAGTTTTGAGTTGTGGTCACTTATGTTTCCAAGCGCTTAGATAATGTGACTGATCCAAAGTAAGTTCTCATTCTGTATGGACTTTCCTAACCTACTATTACCAAGTTATACCCACAATTGCCACATCTCTATAAACCAACAACAAACAGACATAATGAAATATCATGAAGGCTGGTACAAAGTTGTGCTGAAATGAAAAGGCCATGCATCTTCTCCATGAGGCTTTAATATCTCAGAAAAAAATATATTCGTTAGGGAAGGAAGGACACTGAATCACAGAACGAGAGAAAATGCAGCATGAAGGCCTATTTCTTTTAGCTGTCAGTGAATTTTTGGTTGTTGGTTTGCTTTGTTTTATAGCTTTTCTTTGGCTCTATAAAGTGTCTTGACATACTGCTTCAGACCTCTGGCTTCCTATCTATTTCATTTTTTTCTTCTTTTCTTCTTCTTTTTCCTTTTTAGAATAAGTGAGATGCCAATGTGAAAGGCGCCGAGGCATCACTGTGAAATTATACCCACTGTATGTGCAGACAGCCATGTAGTGTGCTTTCTTCTACTTACTCATCCAGCTTTAATTTATTTCTAGCATAGACAAGCAGTGGTGATCCCCATGCTGGGAGAGACCTGATACTTGGATAACTGGATGTTCTTCCTTACAAGGTCTAATTATTACTCCATAGTTTACAGGTTAGCATTTTTACTAGCAATTGAGGTTTTCTATTCAAATGAAGAATATGCTAAAACTTGGAACACTAGTTAATACCTCAGCATCTTGACTGACATACGGTTGCTTAGTACCTGTCAATTACTCGAATTCATTGAATAGTCATTGCCAGTTCCCACACTAAGGTCTCTGTCCTAACTGTTCTACTGCCCTAAATACTATTGTTCCAGATCTTGGGATTGATGGCTTGTCCTTATCTTTCCAGCATCAGCCTAAATGTGCCTTTCTCACAGAAATCGCCTCTGAAAAAGTTATCCTCTTCCCCAATACCAATTTAAATTAAAGTTTTTGGTACTTATCAGGGCTTGTTCTTCTCTTCTTACTTTGCTTATAGAACAGAAAAAAGGTAATTCAATTCTGTCCTTTGTTTGTTTCTAGTGCCTAGAACAATGCCTGTAATATGGCAGATATTTCCATGTCTCCATCTTAGATGGAGAAGAGGACTTTGCCTGCCGTCATTGCTGTGGTAGCTTTCATGTTTTGTGCATGTATGGCCTTCATAGGTGTTCAGTTACCTAATGAATGACTTTACTGTGTAGTTTAATGTCTAGTTCTATTGGATCTTTAAAAGTAAAATACCTTAACTGTGATGTTTACCCAAGGCAAATGAAAACTTACATTAACACACAAAAAATTTAACGTTTTTAGAGGATTTACTTTTAACCACTCAACACTGAAAAAAAAAAAATTCTAGTGAATGGAAAAACAAACTATGGTACCTCCATTTACTAGCACAGTACAGAGCAATGAAAAGGAACAAAATATTGAAACACACAATACCACAAATGAATCTCAAACACACAATGCTAAGTGAAGAAGTCAGACTCGAGAGAGTGTATACTCTGATTCCACCGAGAGGATCTTCTGGAAGAGACCACACGATAGGGACACAAAATAAATCCATGATCACTAGGCCCTGGGGACAGAGGAGAAGTTTTCTAGAAGGGAACTGAAGGAGGGTAATGATTGCAGTGGTGGTTACACGACTAGGTGTGCTCGTCCAAACTCACAGAACTCTACTCCAAAAACAAAGAGTATTCCTCTATGTACATTATATCTCGATTTTTTTTTTTTTAAGTAAAACATGTGAGAGATTACAAGCCACTAGAGTTCAAAGAACGATTAGGCTGTTCTCTAGCTGCCTGATTATTTTCCTCTAAGTGATACTCTGAAAATGTGTCCTATCATTTTACTGCTCCCATGTCTTCCCAGCTCAGTTCCCATAATGGTCTCCAGAACTTTTGTCAACTGTGAACCCAGTGCTTTGCTGACCTCGTCTGCCACCACCCTCTCCCTCTTCCACGGCTCCAACTAGAGAAGTCACCTTACTGATCTTCAACACATCCAGCACCAGGGGGCCTTTGCAATTCCTGTTCTCTTCCAAGATACTTATCTTCCTAGATCCACGTGCCTTGGTCCTTTACTTCCTTCAGCTTCGCCTGCAAGTATCAGCTACTAAGAGATATCCTCTTTGGCTATTCTATATAAATAATACCTCCCTCCTTGCATACTGCTTTTCTTTTCTCTATAGAAAATATATTTTTTTAAGTCTGTACATCTTCATTAGGATAGAAGTTTCATGAGGTTTGAGATCATGTTTACCTCACTGGTGTTTCTCCACATTTTAAAACAATTCCACATTTTAGTGATAAAAATATATATGTGTGTGTGAAAAAAATAAATGAACTAATTACTATATACATTTTGGCTGCAACTGACTAGATAATCTTTTTTTTTAGTAGATACTACTAAAACCCATCTTCTCTTCCCAAGTACACACTCTTTCTTCACTTCCCAACCTAGCTGGCTTTCAGGGGTTCATATGACTAGTTCTCATCAATGCAATACAAATGGAAAAGCTACTTCATAGTAGCTTTGATCAATAAGGAGCTATGATCAATTTACCCTTCCTTTGCTCTTGTCTCTTACTTTTCCCTGAACCCTGCCAAATGGATGACACCTATGTATTATCAAATTATTGAAGCCGCTTCCTGAAAATGGAAGAGGCACAGCAGGGAAAGAGTCTAGGTTCCTGAAGAATGTATGTCGCAGAGCCTTCCTGTACCTGCACCTACGCTTGATTCTTTAACATTAGTAAGAAAGAAATCTTTATTGTGTAAAGCACTAGACTTTGAGTTGTTTGTTATAAGAGCTAGCATTTCTTATCCTGACTAGAACACGTGAATTTAGAATCAAAAGGTGTTTCTAATCCGAGGCTTACCACATCTGGCCATAGGTTATGAGAAGAAACTTATTTCCAGCATTCGTATACTAAAGACAGTAAACACTAGCCATAGCATGAAAATGTTCTGCAAATCAAAAAAGCAGCACAGAAAAACAAGTCATATATTTTTAAAGAATTTCACAAATACGAATTTTATAAAGGGCCACTTCTTTTACCTTTAGATTGTGGTTTTGCCAACATTCCTTCACTAACTTCTCTTCCTGTTCATTCTCTCAACTGTTAACATTTACTTAACTAGTATATTCTCTGTACCAAGTGCTGCGCTGAACAAGAAAGACAGTGCCTGCTTTCAGCGGGAGCGCAGAAAATATCCATGAAACCATCAGCTGCAGTGTGAAGAGTACCTTTGAAGGAGGAGGAAAGTCTACAGAATGTTATAAGAACATGGGATAGGAAAGCCTGTCCCACACATCAGGGATCAGGGATGGTGTCTCAGAGGAAGTCACATTAAGCTAATATTCCAGTGAATAGGATACATTTGGAAAGTAAACCGGATGACGGGATCTGAGGGACAGCGCTCTTTAGAGTACAGGGCACTACAAAGGAATTGAAAGAGCTAAGAGTGAGTGGAGAGTAAGGTGCTAGCAGCAAAGGGGCAAGAGATATGGGATGAGCTTAAGAATCAGATCAAGTTCTGAAGAGCTATGAAAGTTGCAGAGGTGTTTGGTTTAACTTCAAGGGAAGTGAGAAGTATTGAAGGGCTTAAAATGAATCCATACGATTATATTTTCCTTCAGAAAGAGTGATTAGGCTGAATTCTACAGGATAGATAATGTGAATGTGGAAATGGCATCAAACTGAAGGCTGCTGTCACGATTCTCATGGCAAAAGAGGATAGAAATTCCAAATGGGGAGACGGTGGTGGGGATGGAGAAAAGTTAACAAATTAGGATGATTTAAAAAATGGTATTGCCAGGACACTGCTACTGTAATTAGTTATATGCTTGAAACAAGAGGAAGAGGCAAGGATTACTTCCAGTTTTCTAGTTTGGGCATAACCTGCCACTACAGAGATTCTTCAAAATCCTCTCTCATTTTGTTTCTCTGCATTTTTCTCTTTCACTTAACTGCCTCTAAGTGAAATAAAGATGTACCACTAAGTATACATTCAGCCATGGTCACAATCTCTATGTCCGTCCGTCTATCTAAAATATATCTTAATTATATATATTTTGACTAATGTATGTTAATATTTATATACCTATTACATAACATATACATATAGATAGATATAGATATGTATAGATATATATAACATATAGATATGTATAGATATATATCTATATCTATATCTATATCTATATCTATACATATATAATTTTCCCCTTGTCTGTTTTGTCTGGTGCATCCAATCAAGTTTGGAGAGAAGTAAGGAGTACTGGCAACCTTCCCTGTTTTAACCATAAAGTATAGTATTAGATTTTTTGAGTTGCCCTTTATCAGACTGAGGAAGTTCTTTCCATTCCTAATTAGCTGAGAATTTTTTCATAATAAAAAGGTATTAAATGTTATCAAAACGTTTTTCTCTGTTATCACCTTAATATGGTCAGCTCCACTGAGGGACTTTTGTATGTTAAACCAACCATGCATTCTAGGGATAATTTTTTTTTTGGCCATGATCTAGTATTTTTTGCACATATTGTGATGAACTCAATTTGCTCATGTCTTGTTAACTATTTCTGCATCTATGTTTATGAGGGATATCGAACCTTGGGTCTTTTTTTTTAATCTTTCTACCATAAACAGCTAGAAAAGTGCACAACATATATGAAGTAACTGTTGTAAAATATTACCCACTAGGAATTCCTTAAAAGAAGGTAAATACTTACAATGAGCCCTTTGAACACCTGGGGTAATGTCTTAGAAATATTTTTCCTGACCTTTGTGCAGGGAAAGGCATTCTAAGCAGAGCAAGTTTAAAGTCCAGCTAAAAAACGGGTTTTTAGTAACACTCTACATGCTTCTCTATTTACAAATTATTTGTCATAACGTTAATTCAACCTTGGGTTGTAGCTACTTGACCCAAAATGAGGATCTGAAAACTATAAAATTTACTCAACTTGCTCAATATTTTCATAGGCTCAACAAGTTTATTTTCCCATTGAATTGGTCGTTTCCTTTATTCTACAAGAAAGAGAAGACTGGCCTCCAGAAACATCTTGTTTCAACAAGAGGATAGATGAAATGATTAGGCATGATACGGTCCTTTTCCATTTTTAATTTCAGTGATGATTGCTGGCAGAAGGCAAGCAATATGTAGCCTCCACCTCAGGTGTGCTAGCATATTGCAATTAAGGAAAGCTACTCTTACTCACCCAGGGGGAAAGTGATTGATCAAAGTGTCTAATGATTTACTTCCAGTGTAAACTACAATTCCCTGCCCCAAATACCAAGATCTATTTAGTAAAAAGAGGGTATCATTAAAACCAAGACACCTATTATTCACAAATTGTGGTCTAAGGGAAGGCAAATGACATAATTATTCTCCAACAGGTAAACAAATTCAGTGGCTTCTCGGCATCCACCCTTATTATAAATAATTGTACCAATTAGTGTTATCCAAATACTGTGAGAGGCTAATTTAAAGCAATACACGTAAGATTATTTTTTACACTTAGTGAAATAAATCCAAGTCAGGCAAGAAAGAGGCTCATGGCAGAGCAACAGAGATGCAGATGGAAAACCAACTTGAAAACTACATAACCAAATTAGGTCAACAGGAAGAAAAGTATGATCTAGACGTAAGTCACGCTAATTACCATTATTGTCATCAATACTTTACATTGAGCAACAGTGAACAATGACCCAAGATCATGAGTCAATTTGGCTGGGAATCAGTCCCAAGATGTGGGACTTCCCTAATTGTAGAGTGTAGAACAATAATAATTATGAAGGAATAACCACAGTGTGCTTCTCATATTGGCACTGTTTGTTGTGTTTTGAAGTGGCATTTAATGTCTATTTTAGCTTTCCATTGACAGCATAACATTGTTTAAAAGCTCATGCTCTGAAGCCAGACCGCTAGAAGGTCCAGTGTGGGCTCTGAAACCTAACCTCAGGGAGCCTCAATGTTCTCAGCTGTGAAATAGGAGCTAATTAGGGAACATACTTACTACATGTTTAAGATGAAAATCAACGAAGATATGGACAGATTAAATAGCCAGACAAAGCTCTTGGAGCCGGCTGGTGGCGGAATTGGGATGCAAAGCACACGGTCAGCTTCAAGAGTCTGTGCTGCAACCACCAGGCATACCTCTGCCCTTTCAGGAGTTGGGAGCAATTTAGCAAACCCATGCATGCGGGGCACTGTCTGCCGTTTGGTGTGGTGTTCAGTGACTAGCGGCTAAAAGGAAGAGAGGGAGGAATCAGAAGACAATGAGGTAGAAGAAACAGACCCCTACAATCAGATTAGGGCAGGGGGTTACACATTTTTAGTGTCAAAGGTCGGAGAGTAAATGTAAATATTGTTTTTTTATTCTCTCTCAAATACTCAATTCTGCCCTTGTGACGTATTAGTCACCCATAATACACAGGTGAATGGGTATGTTCCAATTAAATTTTAGTTACAACTGTAAGTGTTGGGCTGCATTTGTCTCTCGCGCCAGAGTTTGGCACCTGGATCAGAGAATGAGGATTTATATGCTGTCTTTTTTTTTTTCTTTCAGCTTCTTAAAGGTATAATTGACAAATATTGAAAACAGTTTTCTGACCAAATCCAGTATTCTTTTCACTCTATCCCAGCTGCTTCACCCTTGGCTACTAGATCCTTGGAACAATGAGACCATGTGACCTCCAGGCTTTTGCAGAAATGATGGCTGAAGATTATATGTTACAGTCCCAGTGCATTATCCGAAGATGATTTATTGACTCTCAACCAGGAAAAAAATTAAGCAATTCAATATTAATTCTAGGCCATGGTGGACATGGCTTAGACCGTGGCGAAAAATATACCTTGGGTAACCACATTCTCTGTTCGTATCAGAATTACGTATTTGTTCGGAGGGAGAATACATATTCTTACCTGAAAGCCATCACATTTTTCAGCCACAGGCTGCTCAGTGATATTCGTAGTAGGGTGAACAGATATCTTTCCTTGCCTGTGAAAGCCCCACTATATGCTGGTTGTTTCTATGCAATTGTTATTAGCATCCTATTTCACTTTTCTGAAAGGGTCCCCATTTGGATGAAAAATGATGTGGGCAAACTCTTAATAGGAGACAGATGCCAACTCTCCTGGATTTCTACTTGCTTTGGAAGCTACACAATCTTTCCCCTGCCTGCCAAGGGGGCAGTTCTCATCTAATACTACTTCTCTTTTGGCGAATATTTATGGAATACCTACCTATGCCACGTGCGGTGAAAAGCACTGAAGAGAAAATGCTCTCTCAGAAGATACCATTTTATCTGGAGACAGCTCATCTGTGAAAGTTTACGAGAACTCATTCTCCGTCTGAAATCTTTAAGTCCCTCAGGCACGGCCTATCTTTCTGTGTATTCCCTCCACTCTCATGTACCCCCATGAACCAAGGCTGCGTGAGAAGAGTGGCAGGGTGTACACTTGCCCCCCATCACCAGCAGGCCGTCATGCTTGCTGTATTCTAAGTGAGCCCTAAGTAAATACTCATGGACGGAGTAACACGGCACTAAACGTTTCTTCCTTAAGCATCGATAACTTTTTGTTTCCACCTTGCGCAGGAAGGGAAATGAAGCAGTACGCGGAATTTAAAAGGTTTGTACGAGCAACTGGAAATGCACACATTCATACTCGATGCCCATTACTTACTGAGAGCTGACTGTACGCCAGGCCCTAAATTGAACTTTTATATATTGCATGGCCCTTAGTCCTCACAATCACCCTGTGAGGTAGGGGCAATTATTTTCTCGCTTTGGGGGATAATAAAGCTATAGTCCAAAGAACTTGGGAAATTTACATAATGTAACGAGGCCTATAAGCAATGCAACAGGACTCTAGCCCACGCTTGATTCGCACAAACACGGAAGTATTACAAAAGCTGCTAGGCCTCGTCCAAGTGAAATACATCAAAACTCAGTGACAGTCTTGACTAAACTGCCTGATTTAATACCAGTAGTATCACTGCTCTAAATATTGCATGGACCACACTTGTATTAAAAACATTAATTTGTGGTTTATCTGAAATTCAAATGCAACTGGGTGTGCTAAATCTGGCAACGTTACCTGTTACTGATGCTGCGCAGGATATTCACACGGGGAGAGCAGGAAGATGCCTTCATTCAGTTCTCGTCTCAGTCATTCTGTCCCCCATCCCTGATTTCACGGTTCTGGATAGAGAGAGAGAGAAAATAGAAAATATTCCTAGTTCAATGATGACAAAGTACAAGGAGAACACTGTTCACCTTCCATCCGAGCTCTAATGAATTATCCAATCTCAGCCCCAAACTGCCAAGTACCAAAAGGTCCCTGGGACGGTCAGCATGTCTTGGGCCTGTTCCCCCACTGCACAAATTCATCACCAAGGGTAATTCCTTCTAGCTCTCTTTTCATGGTGATGAGATGCAGTGTAGAGCCCAGCTGTGCAAGTGAACTACCATATAAATTACACCAAAGGCCATGGGCAGGTAGGCTGGGTACCAGCTGGGAGACTGATATTATGCTGGCTACTGTGAAACCTACGAGAAAAGCCCAAGACCATGCCCGTACTTAAGGATTCTGCCATCACCTTGCAGAGGACCTGCTAGCACCTAGACATGATTAAAACAATTATGGGAAAACAACAATAACAACAACAAAAAACTTCAAAACTTCTTATGTAGAGAATATTTGTCAAGTTTTTGGCCCCCAGGCTTCTAACTCCAACTTCCAAGAGTACCCCAAAATTCCTTTTTAAGGTCACCCTTCCCCCACTTTAAACAAGATTTCTTTCAAACAATGACTGTAATGCCTCCTATATACTCTTGGAGGTAAATGATTTGCCCAAGAAAAGATGTATGTCCCAGTGTGAATCAAGGAGATAAGACACCTTTATTTCTTAAGAGAAAAGCATCTTAGCTATCCTACAGTAATAATCCTAAGAATACCTTCCTTCTTCCTGTGAATTTAGAGGTTTGGATGCTTGGGATGCTTAGTTTCATTTTGCTCCCCAGGGAAGAGAGAGGTTGGAACCTCCCAACACCATGATGGTGAGGTCTGAAAACAACACATATGCTGCAGGAAGCAGAGCACTATGACTTACAAAGTTGCCAGGCACTGGGTAACAAAATGCGAACTTCTAGATCAAGTTTCAGCTAAAGCCTCTAGATTTTTTTTTAGACGAATCAACAAATTTTCTCTATCAGTTGAGCCAGTTGGAGATGGGTAATGTTTTGTCACTTGCAACACAAAGACTTCTGAGATCTGTCTTGCAGCTATCCATTTGTATTTCAATTTGCACTCACCCTGGAACAATTACATAAGGAAGCTTAATAGATTACTGAGAATACAAAAATGAAACAGAGATTAGGCCAATATGACTAAGAAAGGGTCAGGGGTGTGTGTGTTTGTGAAGGGAAAACATGTGGATGTGAAACAGAGCCAGAAACGAAGCACAGATAAAAATGCTTACTGTGAAGGCTTTTCACTTGCTCTGGGCAGCCCTGAGAACTGTTCTAAGATTCCCAGCATGTAATTCAAAGGAAACAACCTGTTTATTCACCCTACGCACAGTGTCTCCAGCTCAATTCCAAGCAGTTTCTCAGGAGAACCACAAGTTATGAAAAAGTGAAAGAAAGGTAAGAAAAAGAAGAATGACCACTTTAGGGTGGAACAGCCAAGAAAAGCATCCTACAGAAGGTCAGACCTGAGCAGAGCCAGGGGGCATGGGCTGAGCTGTGAGCGGCAGAGGAAGATCAGCGTTCCAGGAGGGGGAACAGCATGACTAAGTTTACCAGTAAAGGGAACTTGTGTAGAAGACTGTGAGGAGACCGGCGTGGATAAACAAGAGAAGTTATGGTGAGATGGATTCTGTGATTAGAGTACACAGGGTCAAGATGGGGAGCAGGCACACAAACAAAACCCCTCCTATTAAGAGCAGATGTTATCTCAAGTTTATCAAGTGCTCACATTTCTTACATTTTAAATAGAGCCGTGCCAGTAAATTTTGGTTTGATAAAAAATGGAAACAGTCTAGAAATAAAACTTGACAAAAAAATACAACTGAGAATAAACAAACTCCCCTGCAAAAAATAAACAACATATTGAGCTTAATTTTCCTGTTGTATAAATGAATCTTTAAGAGTAATTTAGGTAACTTTCACTCCCTAACTCAGATAGCTAAGTCTTCAACAAAGTAATTCTCACTGATACTCTGTCAAGATTATGTATCAGAAGTTTTCATATTATTTTCTTAGTCTGGTAGGATGGACAATGGAAAGTAATGGTAGTATTATTATATGCTCATATGTAATAAAGTCTTATGGTCAACACTCCAACTAGAGTACTCTATTAGTTGGTCCTTTCACATAATAAAATTGTAACACCCATAAATCACTCAGAAATCATTAATTATCAGGGGTAGTTTTTAAAAGGCATCCACTAAGTACTTGTGAATTTCAATTATATTTTGACTTATTACCATAGGAGCTCTGTGATCTTGAACAAGTGAACTAACCTCTCTGAGCCTTGAGTCTCATTTGTAAATAGGTTCAGTAATAAATACTTACCAGGATTTATGAGTATTAAGAGAGAAAATACATAGTAAGGGGTAGTAGGAGTAACTATCAATTGAGTCATTACTATGGGTCAAAATCCTAAGGATTTTATGTGAATTATTTTATTCTCATTAAAATCTGATAGAGATTTTTTCCTTCTGTAGATGAGTAAACTCAGACACAGATTTTATCAACTCAGTATCATAATTTTAAAAAAATGACATGCATTACTTCTATATTTAAGAGATCACTTTATTATCATTAGCATGCTAAATTAATAAAACTTACTTTACCACTATTTCTAAGGAACCAGAAAAAATTTTACACTAAAGAAATTATTGTTCCTCAAAGAGATCTTTGAGATAGCTAAGGTCATCTATTACTGTCTCCATTTTACATACAGACATAAGGAAGTGACAGTGAAATGTAATATATTAAATCAATGCTCTATTACAGGAGAAATTATCTTCATTATCTGTTTCAATGATTCTCAAACTTTAGTATTTTTAAAAATCACTTTGGAACTTATTAAAAATGCAGATATGTGGACATATTCTCAGGTGGCATGTCCATTTTAACAGCACTAAGGATAATTCTGATTTAAGTTGTCTACTAGCGACATTTTATGAAAAACGGATCTGGAGTTCAGTGATGCCTTGAGGCCAGGGACTAAACATGCATGCAGAACAAAAGAAGTGAGTGGAAAGAAAAAACGGGGAAAAAAAGGGGGGAAAAGAAAGGAATGGACTCTTTACATATTATTTCCCGCCATTGCAACACCACCTATTTTTCTAGTGCCCATTCATTCATCCCTCACTCTGGGACTCTGGTCCCTGGTGGCACTGCCTGCCACCTCTGGGATGATCATGTGATGTAAGACCAAGCCAATCAACACACCAGATTCTTGCTGTGTGCCATGACCGGACCTTCTTTGGACAGCTTGAACCAGAGAAAAGCACAGGATAACCCCCTCCCCAGACCTACTGCAAGAAGTGGTCTGTCTTCTGCTATAGTGAGAGTTTTATCGATGTGGGAGTACTGCAGACATCTTGCCTACTCTTGGGGACCAAGCTTAAAGCGATCATGGCAGAATTCAAGACCCGAAGCTATTGTGTGAGCTTTGAAGCTAGTCATGCCTGAAATTACCATCGACTTCAGGACTTTTCAGTCTCGTGAACTACTAAATCCACATGTTGACTTGGTACAGTTTCATGCACAACCCTAGATACACAGAGTTTCCTCAAAACTGAGGTAGGAAAAAAAATGAGGCTGAGAATTATTAAGAAACTCGCCCAAGATCATCCAGCTTGAAATGGCAGAGTTGAGATTCAGTGCTTGGCTATTTAACTCCAAGGACTGAGATCTTAGTCACTGCTGTATATCATCTCTAAAATTTTTGGGTGTTCTGAGCTACTCTAACTAGGCTTGCTCAGAAAATAAAATACCTTGGAGAATTCACTTTTTCTGGACTTAAGCTTCAACTTGACTCTTTTATTGGGGGCAGGTGGATTTATACCACATTAAACCCACCCTTCAATTACTCGGGGGTGACAGGTCACCATTCACCTTTTCCCATAATCTAGTGGTTTAACATCTTTTGTGAAGAATCTGAAGTTCTCTTTTGGATCTTGGTGCCTGCAGAGTGCAGGGGGTAGGTAGGGAACAGTAGTAGGGAGAAGATGGTACCACATCCACACATTTCAAATGGCATTTCTCCTTTAGTTTCTATCTGCTCACTGGATTGATGCTCTTCTCCTTTTGTTCATTTATCATCTCCAGCCTAGTACATGTTTCGATTTATATCCAAGGTTCCATTTGTCTAGATGGCAAATTTGCAAGCCAAGAGATCTCATGATTTGAGCGGGCTGCTTTGATATAGACAGATATGGCTTGCTAATGCTCTGGATGCAAAATGCACCATCTGTTTATAATAACGCTCACTACCTCTTGCAGCAGAACCGTTTGTAGCTGCAATCTGACAGTGTTAGTCTACTAACTTTAGGTTGTTAAAAAGGGAACTTTTTTTGTTTTAATCACTTGGGCATTGTTTTGGACTAGTCAGTATCCTTGACGCTATCTTCAAATATGACAGAATCTTAGAATATTAGTGTCAAAATGTTGAATATCACAAAAGTCATGTTGATAAATAATCACTTAAATGCCAAGCATTTCCTGGTGTACTTTATGTATGTTATCTCATTCGTAACAGACCAATAGGAAAGATACTATTATTGCTCACGTTTGATGGTTCGCCTAACAGAGGCTCACAGTGGTTCAGTGACTTTCCAATACTCATGGAGCTAG
>JAQQSY010001253.1:0-14525 GCA_028646535.1 Procyon lotor | reverse complement strand
AAGAAGACACAAAAAGGTGGAAAAGCATTCCATGTTCCTGGATCAGAAGAATAAACATTGTTAAAATGTCTATACTGCCCAGAGCAATCTATACTTTCAATGCCATCCCGATCAAAATTCCACTGGAATTTTTTCAAAGGCCTGGAACAAACAATCCTAAAATTTGTATGGAATCAAAAAAGACCCTGAATTGCTAAGCAAATGCTGAAAAAGAAAAACCAAGCTGGGGGCATCATATTGCCTGATTTCAAGCTTTACTACAAAGCGGTGATCACCAAGACAGAAAGGTACTGGCACAAAAACAGACACATAGACCAGTGGAACAGAATAGAGAGCCCAGATATGGACCCGCAACTCTATGGTCAAATAATCTTTGACAAAACAGGAAAAAATATCCAGTGGAAAAAAGACAGTCTCTTCTATAAATGGTGCTGGGAAAATTGGTCAGCTATATGTAGAAGAATGAAACTTGACCATTCTCTTACACCATACACAAAGATAAACTGGAAATGGATAAAAGACCTCAATGTGAGGCAGGAATCTATCAAAATCCTAGAGGAGAACATAGGCAGTAACCTCTTTGACATCAGCCACAGCAACTTCTTTCAGGACATGTCTCCAAAGGCAAAGGAAGCAAAAGCAAAATTGAACTTTTGGGACTTCATCAAAATAAAAAGCTTCTGCACAGTGAAGGAAACAGTCAACAAAACAAATGGGCAACAGCATGGGAGAAGATATTCACAAAAGTACACCTTTGTTTAAATGTTCTTCATATAGACCATAAGCATTTCAGAACAAATTTGTGTAGAACTCTCATACAGAAACAGTTTGTAAAAGCTGTAGGTTATTGGCACTTGATGCAGAAGGTGCTATTTTACATAATTTCAAGCCATGTCTGGTTATCAGTGCCTAGTCAGCTGCTGGGAGAGTGACCATTTAATTCTTTGTGAGTGAAGTTAGGAAACTATGTCAGGATGAGGGCTGATATATGGGTGTTATTATAATGGTATTATTTCCAAGAACCTATAATGCCCAAATTCTGTTTTGTGACTCACTCCTCCTCTGCAAATGATTCTTGGCCAGAGAGTGAAGCTGAGGCACAAAAACTAAATGGGAAATAGAATAATCAGAAAAAGGCCACTCAAATGGAATCCATTTAAAGTGGGGACCAAATGTCATAGTAGACAACGTAAAACAGGTTTTATAGGTATGATTTTTAAAAAATAAAAATTTATAAAAACAAGTTTATTTTGTCTTGTAATTGACAAAATAATTCTATAATGACAATTAGGCACTAATCATTTGCTCAACCAAAAATAAGTCAAGTGTTGGTTTGAAAGGTGTGATACACCGATAACTTTGGTGGCCCACAATGAGCCATGCTTCTTTGTATTTGTATTCTTATGAGTCCTTTTAGATATTGATTTTGGGATTGACCATGTTACTAGCTTTGGCCAATGGAACATTAGCAAGAGTGATGCAAGTGAAGGGCTTGCACATTGGGCCTTATTGTCTTGGGATGGTTCTAGGAACCCATCTACCATACTGTCAGAAGGCATAAGCAACCACGTGAAGAAGCCCACATGGAGGAGAAATGAGGCCCTCCAGCCAACTCCAACTGAGTTGCCAGTGAGTAGTCAGTACCAATTTCCAGCCACAAATGTG
This sequence comes from Procyon lotor, assembly GCA_028646535.1. Lineage (NCBI taxonomy): Eukaryota > Metazoa > Chordata > Mammalia > Carnivora > Procyonidae > Procyon > Procyon lotor. The sequence goes on along the minus strand of JAQQSY010001253.1, from coordinate 12,860 downwards.
AGTCCATTTTAGATCTAGACATCCTGACTCCAAGCCAACAGCATGTGGAGCATAATAACCTGTAGGTCAACTCAGAGAGTTGTAAGAAGTAATAAATTGTGATAAGTAGTTAAATTTTGGGGTGGTTTGATATTTAGCAATAGATAATTAAAACAGAAACTACTACCTGAATGCATTCCCACCAACTGTGGAAGAGGGTTCCTCATTCTCCACATCCTTTCCAACATTTGTTATTTCCTGTCCTGTTGATTTTGGCCATTCTAGAGGCTGTGGACTCTGAGAAACAAACTGAAGGTTTTAATGGTGAGGGTGGTGGGGGGATGGGTGAGCCTGTTTGTGGGTATTAAAGAGGGCATGTATTGCATGGAGCACTGGGCGTGGCGCATAAACAATGCATCTTGGAACACTGAAAAAAAAATAAAATTAAATTAAGATGTTAAAACAAACAAACAAACAAACAAAAAAAGAAACTACTACCTGAAAGTGGGGTTTTGCCAAAACATGAGATATTGATTTTGAGTCTGGTAGAAGGAAGGGAGAAATTTGGAGGGATTACAAGGAGACTGTTAGTGGGGGCTGGAAGTTAATGAGGAAATTCCCATTGGAGGTTAAAGAGCAGGGAATCTGAGTTATGTGTTGGCAAAACAATGATCAAAACTTCTTGTGGTATTATGGAAAATAGAAAGGGTACCTAATGCGAATCTGGCTAAGGAGATTTCTGGTAAGGATGTGGCATCTGGCTTCTTTTAGTTGCCTATGCTGAAGTATAGGAGGAAAATGCTGAGCCAAAGAACAAACTGCTCAGATTAAAGGAAGAATTTGAGCTAAAGAGGAGCTAGAATGTATGGGTTTGATAATAAAATTGTTTTTTTTATCCCCAGTCCCTACAAGAACAATTTTCTCAAAGTAAGAAATGGCCTTGGTTTGAAGATGAGATCCAGGGTGCTGGTAGTGAAATATGCCCTCAGGGTCAAGATCTGTGTTAAGGCATCTGGAAGATGTGAGGAAAATTTCAAAGATTCTCTCAGTTAGAGAGGAAGACATCTAAGATCCTGAAGGGTATTTTCCCATAGGATTCTGATTTGCAGCCACAAACAAGATTGTCTTCAAGAGATTCCTGAGTGTTATTTTGTTTAATAAGGTGCATATAATTTGATACATAAAAAATACAAAGTATGTAATGAAATTATACAAGCCTAGATTAAAAGGACAGAGACAATTCAAAATGAGAAGATGCCTCAAGATCCCCAAATTCCTATAGGGAGAAGAAGCAAGCTGAGAAGAAAACTCAGATGTACACCTGGGTCATTTCTTTTGGAAAAAAGATAGCTCAGACCAGAGTCTAGAGCACAGAGGGTGGAGGTAAGAGCCACAGAAAGTCATTCTCAGGGAATAGAATTCGGTCATTATCAACAAACTGGCTACATGTGCCCGGTAGGATTTCAAAATTGCTATGGACCAGTAACTACTGTGTGCCTCCCATTTTCCACCTTTTTGAGTAGAAGTACCTATTGCAATTTTCTTTGCCTTGACTCTTATTTGCATGTGGGCTGTGTGAAGGCCAGAAAACTTCTCTTTAGTTTACACTTCTTCAGATTAAAAAAAAAAAGCTCCACTCAAGAGAATTTGGTTGCTTCTAGACCTGACCTGGATAATGAGAGTCTGTACTTGATGCCATAATGGAATGAGACCTTGGGAGCTTTGGAGAGGGTATTTTGGATGTGGAATGGATATGACCCACTAGAAGCTGGAGGGTTTTTTGTGGTAGACTGTACTTTGGTAGCCCTCAGTGAACTTTATCTCTTGGTATTCCCTCCCTCATTGACTCTGGGCTTGGCTATGTAACTAGCTTTGGAAAATGGGAATTTGGCAAATTTGACGCAATAGGAGACTTGATCTTGTACATTGGGTGTTGCTCTCTTGGGACAATACTTCTTGGAACCTAGACACTAAGCTATGAAAAAGCCCAAGTAACCATGTGGAGGAGAACCGAAACCTCAGAAAACACTCAAAGCCGAACTCCCAACCAATGGCTAGCACCAACTTGCAGCCATGTGACTGATGTCATGTTGGATTTTCTTGTCAATCAAGTCAATAACATGTGAAGTGGAAAAACTACCAGATTAACTAATAGAACTGTGAGAAATGTTACACTGTCATTCTTTTAAATTATTAAATGTATTGTTGTTACACAGCCATAAATAAACCAAACAGGAAGTTAATAATTTTTAGATAAAATTGTTTAACAGCAGAATAAAGTATCTTTTACTTCATATTTGACTTTTGCCATTTAATCACAAAAGGGCTATTTTTGTAGAAATATTCAAAAGTTGTATTTTTTTCCCAAGTGCCTTGTTAATCCTTCGATAGTTGAATATCTTTATTTTTAAAGTATCTTTTATGTTATCATTCTTACTCATTTTCTCTTTAACTGGCAAATTGTACCCTAACATCATATATTTTAAATAGTGCTACAATATTTCTTTCATCAAGTTCATGAAATTCTGTATCTTTTACATTATTTATAATTTCTTTTCGCAGTAGACCTTTACTGTATTTGATTTTTTATTTGCTATAATGATGAGGTAGGTATTGATGTCTTGAAGGGGCTTTGGTTATAGATTAATTTTGTAAGAAGTCAGCTTATTAATACATTGTTTTGCTTTATGATCCTTTGCTTCTCTTCAACAGATCAGATAATGTATGCTCATACAATGAGAGGTCCCCTGTACTCCTATATTTATACCTGAGTAGAGCCTGGTACCAGACAATGCTGGACTAGCTGGTAAAAGTTGAGTTTGAAGTATGTGTGTTAAACTCATGATCTAAGAGGAGTTTCCTACTTTTTACCATGAATCTAAATCTTGGCACAACCCAGCCAGGTTGAACTTTGGGGAGGGAGAGAACTAGAGAGAAGTCTAGACCCCCAAGCCTGTTTTAGGATGCCGTTCTAGGTATAAAAGAGGTGGTGAAAGGGCAGATGAATGCTCTGAGAATTCAGCTTTTTCACAGTCTGCACAGGGGGAGGCTGAAGAGAAAGAGGTCTGCTAACCTGTGTAGCTTTTAAAGGCACCAAAAACCCAGTAGATGATGGGACCTAGTGAATGTCCTGGATTCTCATCAATAAAATTAGTAAATCTTCATCTCTTGTGGGAGGGTGGAGGTAGGAGGGGGTAGAGAAATAGAAGACTGGACAGAGAAGACTGAAGAATACCATGCCTCTGCAATATCCATCTTGCTAGGGGAGAATCTACCCATTGGGTGATGAGATGTGGGGAAATCACCAGTTGAGGAATGAGGGAGGTCTTACACTCTAAGGACAGATCACTCTGTATTTCTCTCCTCATTCTCCTCCATGGAAAAGAGGAGAGAGAAATAAGCAAAGGAATTGCTCCTCTGGGCAGAACCGCTTAAGCAACAGACTAAGAGAAGGCGGTCATAGGAACTGAGCTTCTCTAAATTGAAGTTCTCTTAACTTACTGTTGAAAAAAGCTGCAAGGTTTTTTAAAGCCAAGTTTTCTTAAAGTCTGGCACTGCAGCTAGGAGGGCATTGACTCCAAGGGAGGCTTGAAATGGAGGGAGTATGTCTTGAGTGAGGATCCGGAGACGGGGACAGGATGAAGCTGTGATTGAGAAGAGTAGAGAGATGGGAAGGAACAGGTGTATTTCAAATTGGTTTTCTCTAAACAGTTATTCCAGGAGAGTTAGATCTACTGTCTATTGGTAAATATTAAGCTTAGTTATTTCCACAAAACTCATTTTTGTAAATAACTAGCATAACAATTATGGCTCTTTTATAACATAGCTATAATCTACCCCTTAAAGCCCATCCTTCTGAGTTTAAACATAAAAATTCAACACACAAGAGAACATTGAAATTGAATAAACAGTTTTAGTGTGGAACAAACTTTTGGAAAGCTGAGGTTGTACGTTTATAGCTATGGAATATATATATATATATACATTATAATTCAATGGATCCATTAATATAATCAATGGAATTGAATTCCATTAATTCACTCAACAAATATTGAGGACCTGATGAGTGCCAGTCACTATACCTAGTGTTCATATTATTAAAGCAGATTTGGAAAACTTATTTTTAAAAGCTGTAATGTTTAAAGTGGGGGGTTACTGGCATGAAGTCATAATATTTTTAAATGGAATAAAGTCAGTAATGGGAAATTTGGAAAAAGCTGATATTCTTCTACAAAGTACTTTGCTTTAGGCATAGAAGTTGCTGAAATACCACAATTATGCCTTTGCAATGAGAGCACAAGTAAACGCAGAGGGCAAGTGAAAAATCACTTAAGGAAAAAACACTAATTGTGATGTCTTCAAGGTTTTGTTATAAATGAATCAATTGGATGTCAAAAAAAAAAGAGAGCTGTAATTAGCACTATCTACTTTCATTTATGTTTCAAAGCAATATTTGTTAAGCCCTTTAATGCAGTGCTTTCATAGAAGACATAATACCCCAATTTCTTCTACACTTTCTATTCATTTCTTAACAGTCATCACAATGTCCTACTGAACCAAAAATCCTGTGAGATCCTTCCTCCAGAAAAAGAGACCATTTCTCCAGCAAAATTTTCAACAGAATTTTAACTCTTCTGTCAGCCGGCAAAAACACTGAACCAGCAGTTGAAAACACACTGTGGTATGTATGTTTGGAGTCTTTGTAAACTTTCCCATGCATGATCTTCCCTAGGCTTTGCACATTCCCGGAGCAGATACTGATGAGCTGAGATATCATGCAAGCGCCCAGAGGTGAAAATTGGTCTAGTATGCACAGTTTGTGGATTTACAGTCTATTGAGTGGGCCCAGCTGTGGGTTTTCCTTTCAGCAGGAGGGCTTGTCCCTTTTAAGAACTTTGTTCCACTCCAGCCTCCACTTCTACCACCTCCCCAGGAGACTTTACTTCCTATGGGAAAGAGCCACTTGTTGACAGTATCTCAGGGAAACTCAGGACAGCTTTATGATAATCACACATATACCCTCTTTCCACCCTCTCTTAACTCTGGCTTATTTTTTTTCTCCCATTTCATTCCAAGGACACTAATGTGAAAAGAAGATGGGTGAAAACCACCTTGCCTTAGGTCTGAGGGTTAGTTATACTCTAACCTAACAAAGGGAAGCTTGTCTTCTTAGAGACTCACCTGACATCTGACATGCTTTAACCTTAACCTTGTCAGTTACACAGACATTTAAATGAAGATGTTTCAGAGGATGTTGAACTAGATTTTCAAGGTGTTCTTTCTCAGATAAAGGCTACGCCTTCAAAGGTGATTTTTTTCTCTCCCCAGTTTATCAATGGTTCCAATTTGACTTTGATCACATGGTCTCTGTTTTCTATTTCTGTTTTCTGTTTTCATTCCTATTCTCCTCAGGGACTTGAATGGTGCCTGACACATAGTCGTGGAAAGGTAAATGTTGAAAGTTATTTGTTGAAACAAATACAGAGTGATGATTATAAAGCTTAGAGTATAAACCTATATATGCTCAACCTATACATCATATTTCCATTTAGTGTCTAAAAATTTACACGAGAGGACGTTGGGAACTTGATTTGATGGACTTAATAATATCACAGGAATCTTAGAGCCTCATCTTGATTACTTGGAAAATCAACTGGTCTCCCTGTTTCTGTTTTTCCAACTGTGAAAAGGGCTATCGGGAGTGTCTTCATCAAGGCAGTAAAGTCAGGAAGGAAGCATAGCGCATTGTTATGGGGTGCTTGTCGATCCCAAACTTAGCTCGTTTTTTCCCCCTGAAATGCAGATGCCAAGATGACACAGATTAAGACGTCTATCGAGAGTTTAGGCTCCTGTTTCTGTCCTTTCCTGACAAGACAGAATTGTCATAGACTCATCGTCACTGGAAGGGTCATTTGGGCTAAATATATGTCTCTAAATTAGATATATTTTTAACTAAATAGACAGTGGCTATATGTTCTCAATCCACCTCCTGAAAATGTACCACGCATTAATATTTTTTCTCAGCAGTCCCATAACATTCCTGTGATAGAGCAAGATTCCAACAGAATTTTAACATACAAAGTTATCTCAGAAGGAGGAGGCCCCATTTGGGAGCCAGGGGCCCTCAGGCAGGGATTCCTAACCCATGCCCCATTCCCAGCACCCCCGACAGCCTATAGTTATGTGACCCCGCGTAAGGCATTTCACCTCTTGGGATTCCAGCTTCTTTATCTATGAAATAACATTGGCTTCCTGCCTCCTGAGGATACCAGAAGGAAGAATGAGTTAACATTTACATAGCTGCATTGGGAACCTCCAAGAGAGGCACTGCATGAGTAGGAAATATAATAGGAAGAACGTCTTCTATTTTTAAGTTGGTCTATGGTTAGTCTTTCAGGGTTGATTCCCTATGTACAGTAGTAAAAGAATAGGCAAACATAAGAGAAAGTTCTGAACCTAATTCAGATAGGATAACTCTGAATCATAGCTGCTGGGGTTTTTTGTTCATTTGTTAACTTTGGGGTGAGGTAACTGGATTGTATTCGACTCTGGACTGTATTTAGGTAAAACAGGTAGGCACTCCTGTTGGAGAACAGCAGTAGGCATAGATGGAATGGCCTAAATTTGGAATTCATCAAGATGGTAAGCTCCTGGAGGGTAGGCATTGTTTCTTAACATCTTTGTCTCCAGTATCTTTCCAGAACTTTACACAGAGCTGCAAATTAGTGTTTCTCTAACGAGTGCACTAGGATCTGAATTGAAACTTCATTGACCAATATGGTGCCCCTTTTCCTTAATTGCAAATTGGAAGTGATATACCCTCTTTTCAGGCTACCAGGAGGGTTAGATGAGTGATACATGTAAAGTGCTCAGCTCACTCTCTGACACACTTTTAGGGGCACATAATCACAGTAACTGTTGTGATGTAACCCAGTAACTCTTGTTTTTCTCACCACTAATGTTGGGGACACAGGATAGTGCTGTGGCCAAAGCACAGAGGAGTCCACATCCTGGCCTTGGTATCTAACAGCTCCCAGAGAGCAATGGTTTAACTTTTTTGGAACGTGGTTCCTCATCTGTATAAGAGGGTGCAATCTGATCTATTTAGCAGGTCAATATTTGAAATGTAGTCCAGCATGATAAAGAGTCCTAATGTCCTTTAAAGATCTTTTGTTGGAGGGGCGCCTGGGTGGCTCAGTGGGTTGGAGCCTCTGCCTTCGGCTCAGGTCATGATCTCAAGGTCCTGGGATCGAGCCCCGCATCGGGCTCTCTGCTCAGCAGGGAGCCTGCTTCCTCCTCTCTCTCTGCCTGCCTGCCTACTTGTGATCTCTCTCTCTCTGTCAAATAAATAAATAAATAAAAAATCTTTAAAGATCTTTTGTTGGAACATACATCAGGACAAAATGTAGGACAGATTTAGGAAACAAAATGAATGACCATATATGGCCACCACCACAGTCAAGACATGGAACGTGGCCAATACCCAAAGAACCCATCATGTGCATATAGATCATTTCTACTCCTCTCACTTAATGTTACATCATGTGCATGTCGTTTGGAATTTGTTAAAATATATTTAATTGTGATAAATCTATAAATGTGTGACGTTTTATAAAGCAGTCCCTGATTGTTGGCAATTTGTGGTCATTCCCATATATTGTATTATGTTCTTATAAACACAGATATCTTTCGTTCTCCTAATATGCCAGTTGCTCCTTTCATAGTTACCACCATTTCAAGCATTGCAGCTGTGCAATATACTTTTTTTTTTTTATATTGTGCAATATACTTTGATATCTGGAAGGGCAAATTATCCCTGCCAGTCCTTATTTATTTGTCTATCATCTACCTATTATCTATCTATCTATCTATCTATCTATCTATCTATCTATCTATCTATCATCTATCTATTTAAGAGAGGGTGTGTGTATGTGCAAGTACGGGGAGGGCCAGAGGAAAGGCGAGAGAGAGAGAGACAGAGACAGAGAGAGAAAGACAAGCAGGCTGTGTGCTGAGTGCAGAGCCCAGTGCAGGGCTCAAACCCAGGACCCTGAGATCATGACCTGAGTAGAAATCAAGAGTTAGACACTCAGCTGACGGTGTCACCCAGGCACTCCTTCTGCCAGTCCTCTTTTAAACACATCTTAGCTATTCCACTTATTAGTTTCCTTCCTTTTTTTTTTTTTTTAAATTTTATTTATTTGACAGAAACACAGCGAGAGAGGAAACACAAGCAGAGGGAATGGTAGCGGGAGAAGCAGGCTTCTTGCCGAGCAAAGAGCCCTATGCGGGGATCGATCCCAGGACTCTGGGATTGTGACCTGGGCCGAAGGCAGACGCTTAACGACTGAGCCACCCAGGCGCCCCTTCCTTCCTTTTTCAGTTTGAAACATCCTCAAACTAACAGAAAAGTTGCAGATTCAGCACTACAATTTTTTTTTTCTGGAACCATTTGAGAATAACTTGGTCCATGATGCCCCATTACCTGCAAATATGTTAATGTGCATTTTCTACAATCAAGGCTGTAGAAATCGAAAATTAGCTTTGATATATTACCATCTTTGAAATGTCAGGTTCTACTCAAGTTTTGCCACTTGTCCCAAAAATGTCTTTATAGCAAAAGGACCCAGTTCAGAATCATTTTTGCATTTACACTTTTGCATGTCTTTTCCATCTCCTTCAATCTGGAATAGCTACTGGGTCTTTTACTCATTTTTGTGAACTTGACGCTTTCAAAGACTTTAGGCTAGTTATTTAGTAGAATATTCATCAGGGTTTTTTTTATATTTCTTTTTTTTCATAATTTTTAAAAACTTTTTTTAACACCTTAATTTAATTTTTTTCAGTGTTCCAAGATTCATTGTTGATATTTCTTCACTATTATATTTGTGTTACACACCTTCGGCAGGAACATTGTAGAAGTGATATTGTCAATGCATTTTATCAGGTAGCATGTAATTTCAATGTGTCCCATTACTCTGGATGTTTATTTTGATGAAGGTGGTATCTGCCAGGCTTTTCCAACCATAAACCATTTCCTTTTTAATACATAAATATGTTGTTGGGGGCTATTTGTAACTAGGTAAATGTCCCTAAAATGTTCTGTTTATTCATTCATGCATTTACTATTGTAAATAGTAAGCTATTTTCAATTACAATTGTCATAAATGGTAAACTATAGGCTAAATCCATTATTATCATCATTAATTTTAATTGATCACTGGGAGCCCCTTCAGGCTAGGTTTTGTGTGTGTGTGTGTGTGTGTGTGTGTGTGTGTGTGTGTGTGTGTTGACATGTCCCTGTTGTTCACTGAGTACTCCTTTACTTTTTAATTTTTTTGACACAGCAATATTCCTGGCTCAACCCACAACTACTCTATGGAATCAGCCATTTCTCCAAAGAGCCCTGGTTCCTTTATTGGAGAATGATATTTAGAAACTTAGACCTGGGCACTAGGTGCTCTTATTTCTTCTGTGTGTTATTGCTCCTGGCTCTCTCAGTGGACAGAACTGGGGAGTGAGTGTGTGTGTGTGTGTGTGTGTGTGTGTGTGTGTATCAGGATGTATCTACATCTCGAGGTAGTCTTAGGTTTTAATAACTTCAGAAGTTCAAGTGCTACAAATAAAAATCACTGGGAAGGTTAGTTTTTTATACTTCTTTAAATTTAGTTTTTTGAATTTTGAATAATAAATGTTTATTTTAAGTTTTTATTTGTGATAGTTTTATGGATGAGAATTTCTAAGACCAGTGGATTGGTTCTTAGTAGTGGAGGTTCCCTTGTTTGGCCACTCCTGTCACCTGATCTATTTCCATTACACTTTTTCTTGTGGGATCACATCAAAACTGTCATGTATTCATGAAAACACATTCTTCCAACAAACTAGATAACCTAAGTGAAAGGGACAAATTCCTAGAAAGGCACAAATTGCCAAAACTGACTCAAAAAGAATTAGAAAATCTGAATGGGTTTATTATCAGGTAAAGAGATTGAGTCAGTGATCAAAACTCTTTCCACAAAGAAAAGTTCAGGTAGACATGATTTCCCTGGTATATCCTATCAAACATTTAAAGAAGAACTAATACCAATAAATCACAAAATCTTCCAAAAAAAAAAAAAATGGGAGGCTCCCTCACTCATTCTGAGACCAGTCATACCTTGATACCAAAACAAAACAAAACAAAAGAAAAAAAAACCCATCGCCACAAGAAATGAAAATGCAGACCAGTATCTCTTGTGAGTATAGATGCAAAAACCTTAAAAAAAAAAAAAATACTGGCAAACTGAATCCAGCAACAAATAAAAAGGATTGTACACCTTGACCAAGTAGATTTGTCCCAGGAATGCAAGGTTGGTTCAACACATGAAAATCAATACACCATATTAATAGAAATAAAAGACAACACATAATCAAATCAATAGACAAAAGACATTTGGCAAAACTCAACACCCTTAAAGAAAAAATACAACAAATTAGAAATTATGAATTGGAGGGAACATTCTTTTTTTTTCCCAAAAATGTTTATTTTATTTTTTCAGTGATACAAGATTTATTGTTCATGCACTACACCCAGTGGTCCATGCAATACATACCCTCCTCAATACCCACCACCAACCTTGCCCAGCCCCCCACCCCCACCCCTCCTAAACCCTCAGTTTGTTGCTCAGAGTCCACAGTCTCTCGTGGTTCATCTCCCCCTCTGATTTCCTCCCATTCACCTTTCCCTTCCTTCTCACAATGTGGAGGGAACATTCTTAATGTGATAGAGGGAACATTCTTAATGTGATCAAGGGCATCTGTGAAAAGCTCACAGCTAACATCATATTTAATGATAAAAGACTAAGAGCTTTCTGTCTACAATCAGGAAAAAGACAAAGATTTTGTCTTTGCCACTTCTATTGTATTGGAAATTCTAGCCAGGCTAATTCGGTAAGAAAAAGAAATAAAAAGGCATTAAGATTGGTAAAGAAGAAGTGAAACTACCTCTAATATGCTAATGACATGATATTTTATGGAAAAATCCTAAGAAATTGACAAAAAATATTGGAGCAGATATATGAGATGGTTGTAGGATGCAACCTACGAGATGAACCACGAGAGACTGTGGACTCTGAGCAACAAACTGAGGGTTTAGGAGGGGTGGGGGTGGGGGTTGTAGGATGCAAAATCAATATACAAAAGCCAGTTGTATTTCTACACACTAGCAATTTACAAGTAATTCATGAAATTGGAAAAACAATTCCATTTACAAATAATATCAATAAGAACAAAGTGCAAGGGTTAAATTGGATCAAACAAATGCATGACGTGTACTCTGAAAACTACAAAACACCATTGAAAGAAATTAAAGAAGGCCTAAATAAATGGACATCCCATGTTCACTGAAGAAAGGTGATAATACTTCCCAAAGTGATCTACAGATTCATCCTAGGAATGCAAGATTGGTTTAACACACAATTGCTAGAGTAAAACAAAAAGACCAATGTTGTTGAGGATGTGGAGAAATATGTACCCTCACAGATTGATGGTGGGATTGTAAAATGGTGTCATTGCTTGGGAAAACAGTTTGGCAATTCCCCAAATGTTAACATATATTTATCTTATGACCTAGTGATTTCACACTTATGTCTTTTCCTGAGAGAATGGAAAACATATATATGTATGTGTATATGTATATATTTTTTCAATTTAAACATATTTGTATATAACTCCATACAAAAACTTATAAATGAATGTTGAAGGAGCATTTGATCATAATAGACAAAAGGTGGAAATAACCTAAATGTTCAGTAATTAATGAATGGATATACAAAAGATGGTATATCCATACAACAGAATATTACTCAGCCATAAAAAGGAATGAAGCACTAATTCATGTTAAACATGCATTAACCTTGAAAGTATTATGCAAAATCAAAATAGGTTAATACAAAAGTCCACATACTGTTTAGTCCATTTAGTCCAGCATAAGAAAATTATATGTATAGAATGTAGATTAGTAGTTGCCAAAAATTGAAGGGAGAGGAAATTGGCTGACTGGTAATGCATCTGGTGTCTCATTTTGGGGTAATGAAAATGTTCTGAAATTACATACCAATGGTTATGCAACCTTGTGAATATACTAGAAACCATTAAATCCTCTACTTTAAGGGAGTGAATTTTATGGTATGTCAATTATGTCTCAATAAAATAAAGCAAAACCAATGAGAGTCTAAAACCTTCATTTTTTTGTATGGCCTGAAAGCTAGAATTATAAAGGAAATCTTTTATGTTATTGAGGAATAGCTGATGAAAGTTTTACAAAATTTGAAAATTGACTAGAATTATGTATAGCACAATATAGTAATTATGTGAATTTAAAACATAGTTTTCTTCATTACCATTGACATACACTAAACTGTACATATTAAAATGTATAATTTGGTAAATTTTGACATATGAATATTCTCATGAGAACGTAACCACAATAAAAATAACTAGCCTATTCATCATCATCCCCAAAGATTTCTTTGGTATTTGCAAATTCTTTCAGTTTTTGTTTATCCTGGAAGCTTTTTATCTCTCCCTCTATTTTCAGTGAGAAAATACTATATCCTAGCTGGATATAGTATTCTTGGCTGCATATTTTTCTCATTCAGCACTCTGAATATATCCTGCCAGTCCTTTCTGGCCTGCCAGGTCTCTGTGGATAGGTCTGCTGTTAATCTAATATTTTTGCCTTTGTATGTTATGGATTTCTTGTCCTGAGCTGCTTTCAGGATTTTCTCTTTGTCACTGAGGCTTGTAAGTTTTACTATTAGATGCCGGGGTGTAGACCTATTTTTATTGATTTTGAGGGGGGTTCTCTGCACCTCCTGGATTCTGATGCTTGTTCCCTTTGC
>JAQQSY010001252.1:0-14526 GCA_028646535.1 Procyon lotor | reverse complement strand
TCTTCTTTATCCATTCATCTGTTGAAGGACATCTTGGCTCTTGACACATTTTGGCTATTGTGGCCATTGCTGCTATGAACATTGGGATACATGCAGCCCTTCTCTGCACTACATCAGTATCTTTGGGGTAAATACCCAGTAGTGCAATTGCAGGGTCATAGGGTATCTCTATTTTTAATTTCTTCAGGAATCTCTACACTGTTTTCCAAAGTGGCTGCACCAACTTGCATTCCCACCAACAGTGTAAGAGGGCTTCCCTTTCTCCACATCCTCTCTAACATTTGTTGTTGACTGTCCTGTTGATTTTGGCCATTCTAACTGGTGTGAGGTGGTATCTCAATGTGGTTTTGATTTGAATTAGAGGGAAAGAATCTTAAGCAAACTCTGCACCCCTATGGGGCTCAATCTCACCACTCTGAGATCATGACTTGAGCAAAAACCAAGAGTCAGACACTTAACCAACTGAGCTACCCAGGCACCCCTACCATCTTTTTAAAAGGCTCCTTTTGGGGCACTTGGGTGGCCCAGTGGGTTAAAGCCTCTGCCTTCGGCTCAGGTCATGATCTCAGGGTCCTGGGATTGAGCCCCACATCAGGCTCTGTGCTCAGCAGGGATCCTGCTACCCCATCTCTCTCTGCCTTCCTCTCTGCCTACTTATGATCTCTCTCTCTGTCAAACAAATAAATAAAATCTTAACAAAAATAAATAAAATAAATAAAAGGCTCTTTTATGCTCTGTCCAGTCTATATCCTCCCAAATGTAACCCCTGTCTGGCTCTTATCATCATAGATTAATTTTGTCTGTTTTTGAAACTCTTACAAATGGAATCATAAAATATCTACTCTTTGGTGCCTGGCTTCTTTTGCATAACACTATTTCATGAGACTTATCCATGTTGCATGTAACAATTGTTTGTCAATTCCAGGAGGGGAGTGCTCATCCATCTGGTGTACATATATACACCTACCTTCATATATACTGCCAAAGTGTTGTCCAATATAGTTTTACAATTTATACTTCTACTAGCAATATAAGAAAGTTCCAGGTGCTCCACATCTTTACCCACACTTGGTATTGTTTAGTCCTTTAATGTAGGCCATTTTGTTGGCGGTCACCAACTCTATTTTAACCCCCATTTGGTTCTCTGGTTCCCCCATCTGCTCAGTCTTCTGGTCTGACAGCTCCTCAGTGGACTCGGTACTTCTGACCAACACTTCCTGCCCTTCTTTCCTGGAATAGAACCCTGTCCTGCTATGACTCCAACCCCCAATTGAATCCTTGTGCTTACCACACACAAATCTGATCTCTGTCCCAGGCTGAGATCAGACTCCAGCACGGAGCCCTCATGCAAATCACAGACAAGTCTCTACCCTAATCACCGACTATGTTTATAGCCCATCGCCAACCGAGCACTGATCACAGCTACAGGGTAAACTCTGATCCCAACCAAAGTAGGAGCTGTGACCCTGGAAGCCGATCAAGCTCTAATCTTAAATGCAGCCTGAGCTCTGACCCAACTCACAAACTGACCTGATCCAAATTGATCTCAAGCAATACAAATGGCTAGGCACAATGTTAGAAATTATTAAAGGATATGAAATTGCAACAATAAAATGTATTGTGAAGCAAACTGCTATATAGTCTCTCCTCGGTTCACTTCAAATTTTAATTGTGATTGAATTTTGCTAAGTTAGGGAAAGAGACTATAATCAACCCTACCCTACCATGTTGTAAAGAACAGGCTGGAGGCGGGGGAGTGTGGCTCAAGGAAACCTAAAGCTAAGCTAGCCCTGCAGATGGTGATGGAAAGACGGGTAACCTTCTTCCTGTCCTCACAAGATGGCAGGTTTATTTTAAGGGTGTTTTTAACAGCTTAAAAAAAAATGGATTCAAAGAACACTGGGGGAAGCCTCTGATTTTTGGGCTTCTGCCCATGGTGACTTTTTTTTTTTTTTCTTAAACAATGGTATTTAACTCCCAGTGAGATTTGTTCTTTCATTACATTCTGATCATATTGCTTTTCACATCCCCCTCCTTTCCGGCGCTGTTGAAAAGGAAAAAGGAGTCAGAGCCTTCAAAAATGAATGCTTAGAGGTTCTGCTTGCTCTTCATCTGCTAGTCAGTAGCAAGCTGAGAACATAATTTTCACTTTTTCTTATGGCCTGGAGAAAAATTTTCATTGCACTCTTAACACCAGGACAAGTGCCCATGAGTGGACTGTGTCCTCCGAAGGATGGTTAAGCAATCTACAGTGCCAAGCGGACCTTCACAAGAGTTTTCTCTCTTGGACAAAAGTCCTGATTGGTGTGAGATATTTGATTTCTTAAACAATAACTGGGCAAAACAATTTGGGAAAAGGGGCTGTGTAGTATTGTGGATAGGCACTGGGCTGGGAGTCAGGAGACCTGGACAGTTCCACCACCCTATGTGACCTGCTACAAATCCCTTTCCCTCTCTCTAGACCTCTTCTTTCCATCTATAATAATGAGGATTAAGCACAGCTGTTTGTAACATCTTTTACATACAGTATCTCATTTAATTCTTATAACAATCCCAATGAAATGGGAAAAATTTTTCTTTCCATTTCACAAAAGAGGTAGCAGGAATTAGGAGAAATTAAGATTCACCCAAGGTAACATGAAAGTCAAGTCATTTTGTTTTGTTTTAGATGAATGTAACTCCTTAATGTTGTTCAATGTTTGTCATAATTTACTCATTAGAAAACACCTATTTAGCATTTTCATATGCCAAATACTGTTTTTGACTCAGAGAGCAGAGACATTTTCAGCCCTAATCTGCTTGGTGATGTGTCAACTGAGGGGAATATGAATAAAGCATTTTCCCTTTCTCTTTCTCTTAGGACAAATTCGGGTTAACTTTATAGTTCTCTCTCCTTGGAAATCTAATAAAGGTGCAATGAAAGCTATGATATTAGGCAGCATTGTTTATGGTAAAAACAATGGTGGGCCAGGGTATTTAAGTCCTGGTAGGAAGCCATGGCTTTGGATCTCCCTAAGTGCTATAAACTCATCTCCCACGGGGAACCTGAAAGCTGTGCCCATAGGACACAAAATATTGATTCTTATTTAAGACAGGTCATTTCTAAACTAAGGTTGTCACCACATTCACTGATGCAATCTTAACTTCTTGTATCTGAGCTGTCACCTTGGGGGGCCAAAAGAAAGGTAATCATTGGGTTACTCCAAGAACTTCTACTAAAGAGAAGTACCAGACACTGTTCTGTTTCTTATCTTGACCTTGATGAGTTAATGTGATGCCAAGTAAGGGCTATGGTAATTAACTAAAATTCAATGGCTAATTGAGCCCGATGACCATGGGAATGGACATTTCAGGAGTAAATCCAGGTCAAATAGTTTTGAAGATAAGATTCAAATGCTGTTTTTTCTGACTCTAGAGCCCTGGTTCTCAGTCTTGGCTATAGATTGGACTCAAATTGAAATGATATTGAAATCATTTGCTACGATGGACACAGCAATACAAAAGAACAAAATAGTGCTACGCACAACATGAGCGAATCTCTCCAAAGTAATGAAGGAAAGAAGTCAAATGCAAAAAGTACATACTGGATAATTCCACTTATCTAAAGTTCAAAAATGGGCAAAACTCACCAGAATAGTGGCTGTCATTGGGGAGAGAATATTCACTGAAAGGAGCCACACAGGAGCCTTCTAGGGGGCTATAAATATTCTTTATCTTGGAATCCTCATGCACTGTTGGTGGGAATGTAAATTGGTGCAGACACTGTGAAAAACAGCATGGAGTTTCCTCAAAAAATTAAAATATAAATACCATATGATCCAATAAATTCACTACTGGATATTTACCCAAAGAAAGCAAAACACTGATTTGAAAAGATATATGTACACTTATGATGTTTATTGCAACATTATTTATAATAGCTAAGATATGAAAGCAACCTAAGTGTCCACTGATAGATGCATGGGTAAAGAAGATCTGGTACACATACATAATGGAAAATAAACAGCCACAAAAGGGTGAGATCTTGCCACTTAGGATAAACTGGATGGATCTAGAGGGTATTATGCAAACTGAAATAATTCAGATTGAGAAATGCAAATATCATATAACCTCACTCGTTTGCGGAATCTAAAAAACAAAATAAACAAATAAACAAAAAGTACGACCAGACCTACAAATACAGCTAATTGTTGCCAGAAGGAAAAGGGGGTGGAGGGAATGGGTAAAATGGGTGAAAGAGAGTGGAAGATACAAACTTTCAGTTATGGAATGACTAAGTCATGGGAATATAGGGTACAGCATAGGAAATACAGTCAATGGTATTGTAATAGCATTATATGGTGACAGATGATAGTTATACTTGTGGTAAGTGTAGCATAACATACAGAGATGTTGAATCACTATTTGTACACCTGAAGCTAATGTAACATATGTCAACTATACCCAAAAATTTTTTTTTAATTCTGTATCTTGATCTTTTATTGGTTACATGGGCAGGTGTATATATTCATAAAATATGTAAAGGCAGGGACTCCTGGGTGGTCCAGTATGTTAAGCATCTGCCTTTGACTTGGGTCATGATCCCAGGGTCCTGGGATCAAGTCCTACATTGGGCTCCTTGCTCAGAGGGGAGCCTGCTTCTCCCTCTGCCTGCCATTCCCTCTGCTTGTGCTCTCTCTTCCTGCCCTGACAAGTATATAAATAAAATCTTTCAAAAAATATATAAAGGCAGAGTTAATCAGGGAATCCAGAGGCAGAAAGATAGGCTGTATCAAGGGTAGGTGGGGGTACTTAATGGGAGATCAAGCAAATTTGAGGCCTTGAGCTAGAGGCTGCATCTTCCAGAAAAGCTCCCTCTGACTCTGCAGGGTACAGAATGCAAGCTCCACTGTCCAGTGTGTGAATAGTGTTTTAATCAGAGAGACCCAAGGCTTTGAGGAGAAGAGAAATGGGGGAATGGGACCTGGATGTTCAACTTACAAGGAAAGCAGGGAAATTGCAACCTGGGTTGCACTAAAAGGCAAACCCCCACTGTGCCAAGGGCTATTAATATAAAACACAGGGAAATAATATTTTGTGAATATCAAGTGACAACTTTGGGGATGGTGTTTTACTTTTCATATGCCTCTCTTTTCTCCCCCATCTAGTTTGTAAGAGGTTTTGTTGTTGTTGTTGTTATTTATTTATTTTTAAAGATTTTATTTATTTATTTGAGAGAGAGAGCATGAGCAGGGGGAGGGGCAGAGGAAGAGGGAGAAGGAGACTCCCTGCTGAGCGGGGAGCCCAACACAGGGCAGGATCTCAAGATCATGACCTGAGCAGAAGGCAGATGCTTAACCAACTGAGCCACTCAAGCATCACTGTAAGAGGTTTAACTGCAAGGGAATTTAATAAAATAATTTATAAGACTTTGGGATGCCTGGGTGGCTCAGTTGGTTAAGCGTCTGACTTTGGCTCAGGTCATGATCTTGGGGTCGGGGGATTGAGCCCCGCTGAGTGGGGACCCCACCTCTAACTTCTTCCTCTCTCTCTGCCCCTCCCCCTACTTATGCACGCTCTCTCTCTCTCTCAAATAAATAAAATCTTTAAAAATAAATAAATAAATAACCTAAAGATAAAGTAGAAATTTGTTTCTCTCATGTAAAAGAAGTCCAGAGGGGCGCCTGGGTGGCTTAGTGGATTAAAGCCTCTGCCTTCAGCTCAGGTCATGATCTCAGGGTCCTGAGATCAAGCCCCGCATCGGGCTCTCTGCTCAGCAGGGAGCTTGCTCCCACACCCCCCCACCCCTCCCCACACCCCCGCCTCTCTGCCTACTTGTGATCTCTCTCTCTGACAAATAAATAAATAAAATCTTTTAAAAAATAAAAAAAATAAAGTAAAAAAAGTCTAGGGACAATCAATATAGAGCTGATATGGAGACTTTATAATCGTTAGAGTCCAAGGTCCTTATGTCTTTTTCTTCTACTTTCCTTCGTGGATTCAATTCGGAAGGGTAACTCATGATGGCAGCTAAAACTTCAGTCACATCTGTATTCCAGGCATAAATAAGGGGAGGGTTATAATGGTACCTCTATTATCTAAGTCAGCCTCTTTTAAAAAATATTTATTTATTTGAGAGAGAGAGAGAGTGTGAGAGAGAGCATGTGAGTGGGGGGGCAGGGGGAAGGGCAGAGCAAAAGAATCTCAAGCAGACTCCACACTGATCACAGAGCCTGATGTAGGGCTTGATCTCAAGGCCCTGAGATGATGACTTGAACTGAAATCAAGAGTCCGATGCTCAACCTACCGAGCCACTCAGGCGCCCCTTAAATCAGCCCTTTTTTAGTAGATATCCTGGAAGTTCCACCCTATAATTTCCATTCACATTTTACTGGTCACTCCTTGCTGCGAGAGAAGTTAGGGAATCTAATATTTTATCTGGGCATGTTACAGCCCATAACAAAATGAGAATTTTGTTAGTGAAAAACAAGAGAAGAATAAATATTAGATAGACAACCTGTAGTCTCTGCCACATTTAATAAGCTCTGGAAGGGAACTTGCCTCCTGTGTATCCCAGAGCTTAATCCAGTGAATGAATAAACCGCATTTTAGAAAAATTGCAAAGTCTCCAATTCCTCGTGAAAGTTTCTTCTCATTATACTCTATTTTCCAGAATTTCCACTCATTGGTCTTTATTTCTCCTCTGAAGTCACCCTGAGCAAGTCTGCCTTTGTCTTACATGACAAATCTTCAGCTACCTAGAGACACTTCCCATGTTCTATCTCTTTTCTGCAGGTCTTTGCTTCTCCAGAACAATGATCTCCATCTTTTCAGCCATTGTTGAAAAAACTCCTGGATTCTTTCTAGTTTGCCTCTTGGCAGAAATTTTGTCCTGACCTGGAGCCAGGAATTAATTAATCCATTCCAACCACGGGCAGGACCTAATTTCAGGTGCTGTCTGGACTCCATACTGACTAAAATAAAATCTTATAAATTATTTTATTATTTTTTTAAGATTTTATTTATTTATTTGTCAGAGAGAGAGAGAGAGAGCACAAGCAGGCAGAGTGGCATGCAGAGGGAGAAGCAGGCTCCCTGCTGACCAAGGAGCCCGATGTGCGACTCAATCCCAGGACCCTGAGATCATGACCTGAGCTGAAGGCAGAGGCTTTAATCCACTGAGCCACCCAGGCGCCCCTCTGGACTTTTTTACATGAGAGAAACAAATTTCTACCTTATCTTTAGGTTATTTATTTATTTATTTTTAAAGATTTTATTTATTTGAGAGAGAGAGTGTGCATGAGTAGGGGGAGGGGCAGAGAGAGAGAAAGAAGTTAGAGGCGGGGTCCCCACTCAGCGGGGCTCAATCCCAGGACCCCAAGATCATGACCTGAGCCAAAGTCAGACGCTTAACCAACTGAGCCACCCAGGCGCCCCTTTTATTTATTTTGGTTTTCTATTGTTCGCAGTTCATATTAGTCCTGAGACACTACACAAAACTTTTTTTAAACTAAAATTGTACTGACAATGACAATGAGATGCCCTTTAGCTCAAACAGCTGGATACTATGACTATCATTCTCCCAGGTTCTAGTATCCTGTCACCTTTTGCTGGAAACTTTCCCAGATTCTTGAGGAAGATTCAATCTCTCCCTCCTTGGTTCTCCTACAACACTTTGTTTAATCTGCTAGGATAACATTTACTAAGTTGAGTCTTAAGGCAGGTCCCTGACACATATATTTATGACTACTGCTCATTATTGGTTGCATAGGCATAGCATGATGAGAATGTTTAAATGGGGAGGGCACCCACATTGCTGTCCAAGGTCCTGAACCTTGAAAGCACACCAGGACAGTCTGGTCTCTGAGACACTCTGATCAACCTCGCTAAACCTGATGAGGCAAAGAAGAGACAATAACAGGAGAAAACAATACAAGCTGTGAGAAAGAGACAGACAGAGAACAGAGGGTGCTCTGAACACAGTCACTGAGAAGGGACCAGAGAGGAAAAATGAAAAAGCTTTTGACAATCACAAACAATGTCATCAGAGTTAACAAAGATTGAAAAACAAAGATGCATCATAAATTTGTGTTCTAAGTGATACAAACTGTACAATTTGATATGAACAACTATATTCGTGCAGAAGGGAAGCAGATTGTCACCTAGGTGGAGATGGCAGGAGGAGTGATTGTCACCGGATTTACACCAGCATGCTCATGTTTTTTCTTCTCAATCTTTTTTTTTCTTTTTTATAAGCCTGATAAATGGTTTGTAATTTCTAAAAAACAGTGCCACACAAGAACTTGGACTGTGACGTCTATTTCACGATTTGTGCAGCTGATTTCATGTATTTTTTTCATTGATTACAAGAAATGTTTTCTCTTCCCCAAATTTGGAGAATGGGATATTCAACCTTCATTTCCCTCCTCCTTGCAACCAATCTCATTTGCTCACCCTCTGTTTGGTTTGACTAGCCAAGTGAGTCCCTCTTGTACAAGATTCTTACAGTGCTCTTGATTCAAATTCATGCTGGGTATTTAAAAATGCATTATCTCATTTAATCCTCTCAACAGCCCAGAATAACAGTATAATTATTCTCATTACAGTTAAATTCATGTCATGGATCTTTGAGGCTGTTTATGAATTGGATAGCTGAAACAATGAATAGTAATTCATAAATGTCAAGGGTCTTTTCTAATTTACCTGTCTCCCAAAATAGCCTATAAAACTTTGAGGTCATAAGAGACTCCTAGACTCAAGAAATGAACTAAGGGTGGCCGGGGGGCGTGGGGTGGGGGGGTGGGTAGGGATAGGGTGGCTGGGTTGTGGACATTGGGGAGGGTATGTGCTGTTAAGTGCTGTGAAATGTGTAAGCCTGAAGATTCACAGACATGTACCCTGGGGCAAATAATACATTATATGTTAATAAAAATTAATTAAAAAAAAAAACAACTTTGAGGTCATGAACTATATCTTATTCATCATTATATTTTCAACAATATCTAGCATGGGTCCTGACAAGTAGTAGGGGATCAAACATTATTTTTAGAATAAATAAATGAATTAATAAAAGTATACAATAATTAGCATTGCATTTAAATAATTTAAATAAGATGGATTTATGAATAACAGATCAAAAATACATAAGGGAAATCTCAAAAAAGTCTTAACTCTAGTGAAATGATCAGAAAAACATCCTATGTGCCATTTCTACTGTGTGAAATAATGCATTCTTGAAAATTAACACAAGATACAGAAATAGTGAAATAATCCTCCTTCACATCTAGGTGTCACTCCTGTGATGAGCCAAAATGAGTTAGCTTGTTATTTTATTTTATTTTTAAGATTTTATTTATTTATTTATTTGAGGGAGAAAGAGAGAGAGAGAACACGAGTAGGAGGAGGGGCAGCGGGAGAGGAAGAAACAGACATCCGCTGAGCAGCCGTGAGCCCAACTCGGGCTCCAGCCCAGGACCCCGTGATCATGACCCAAGATGAAGACAGAAGCTTAACTAACTGAGCTATCAGTCACCCCTTTTAAAAAAAGAAAATTATTAAGGGGAGCGTGGGTGGATCAGTGGGTTAAGGCCTCTGCCTTCCGCTCAAGTCATGATCTCAGGGTCCTGGAATCCAGCCCTGCGTCGGGCTCTCTGCTCAGCAGAGAGCCTGCTTCCTCCTCTCTCTCTCTCTCTGCCTGCCTCTCTGCCTGCTTGTGATCTCTCGCTCTGTCAAATAAATAAATAAGGGGCACCTGGGTGGCTCAGTGGGTTGAAGCCTCTGCCTTCTGCTCGGGTGGTGATCTCAGGGTCCTGGGATCGAGTCCCGCATCAGGCTCTCTGCTCAGCGGGAAGCCTGCTTCCTCCTCTCTCTCTGCCTGCCTCTCTGCATATTTGTGACCTCTGTTAAATAAATCTTTATGAATAAGTAAGTAAGTAAGTAAGTAAATAAATAAATAAATAAAATCTTTAAAAAAAGGAAAAAAAGAAAATTATTTATTTGAGAGAGAAAGAGAAAGATAGAGTATGTAAGCCTGGTGGGTGGGAAGGGAAAAGGGGAGGGGCAGAGGGAGAGGAAGATGGGATCCCCTGAGCAAGGGTCTTCAACTCACAACCCTGAGATAGTGACCTGAGCCGAAACCAAGAGCTGGACACTTAACCAACTGAGCCACCCAGGCTCCCTAAAACGATTTAGCTTATTCTAAGGAATTAAAGGGTGAGCCCTCCAGGCCCATCTTTTCCTCTTCCCTTCCTTTCTTTCATTCTCTCCCTTCTCCTTTTTCTCCTTCCCCTTCAGTTCCCATTTTCAAACATCTCCTGAGATCCTACTGCATTAATGTACTATGAGGATTTCATCCCCTACTTGCAAAGAGTTTACTCTCTAGTCGAGAGGTAAAAAAAAGTTCACAGATGTCAATATCTATAACCATAGTGATAACATCTGAGTTTGTACCATAACATCAAACCTACAATTTTCCCCAGAGCTGCCCTCTTGCCCAGTGTGATCCCTGTCTTGGAAAATTTGCCTGATCTTATCTCCTGAGTACAGGAGAAAAGAAAATTATTTTCCTTAGTCTGTAAGTACCCATTGTATCTGGGTGAATTACAATAACAGCAAGGCTTTCCTCTGGGATTAAAAGCGAGGGAAAGTCTCAGAATGTTATCCAAAATGACTAAAGTTACTCAAAAGAAAGATTATAACAACTGGAAGGAGGCTTTATAGCTCTTCTGGTCCATTCCCCTCAAATTTCAGATCTGGCAGCCAGTGTCCAGAGAGATGAAAGGATCTATCTGCAGTCACACCCACAAACCTGGGGCAGTGCCAGGGCTCAAGCCCTGGTTTATAGGCTCTTTCTAAGTACTCTTTTTATTTTCCACTGTTTCTTTTCTTTTTAAGATTTATTTATTTATTTGAGAGAGTGTGTGTGTATGTGTGTGTGAGCTGGGAGAGGGACAGAGGAAGAGGAAGAGGGAATCTCAAGCAGACTCCCCACTGAGCGAGGAGCCTGACACAGGGCTCGATCTCATGACCCTGAGATCATGACCTGAGCTGAAATCAAGAGTCAGACATTCAACAATTGAGCCACCCAGCACCCCAATTTTCCACCATTTCTTGAAGTTCCCGAAGTTTACTCGGAGTTAATGTGTACAATCACAGCTTTGAGCAACTCTGACATGACCATGAGGTATATTGTACCCATAGAGTTTTGCATGCTGCAGCCCTGGTTTCACTGACATGCTCTTGAGATTATTTTAAGTAGTTCAGAACAAATGTTTATAGATACTAATAATTATGCATTTATTTATTTTTGTTTAAAAATATTTATTTATTTGACAGAGAGAGAGAGTGAGCACAAGAGCAGGGGGAGCAGCAGGCAGAGGGAGAAGCAGGCTCCCAGCTGAGCAGAGAGCCTGACATGGGGCTCAATCCCAGGACCCTGGGATCATGACCTGAGCTGAAGGCTGAGCCGCCTAGGTGCCCCTTACGCATTTATTTTAATGTTTAGAAAACATAAAAACACATCAAACTTTGGTGTTATGGATAGGGACATTAGATAATGATTTAAAGTTTCCCTTAAAATTTAGATTAAAAAAGTAAACAAATTGAAATTAAAATATTTTTTAAAGTAATGTAACGAGTACAAGAATGTAGTAAAAATAATGAAAGTGGTATATAGATTACTGAATTTTAGGAAACATTGCATATATTAAATCATGCTGCATCCTCTAAGATAAGATAAAGAACTTTGACAAATTTACCTACTCAGGACATTATGAGAAGAGAACTTTTTGTTTTGTTTTGTTTTTCTGAGAAGACAACTTTTTAATGTGAAAGTGATGATTGAATAGTTGGGTATATGTACATCAGGAGAAGCAGGTTGAAAGGAGTTAGGAGAGGATATTTTATATTCTATCCAAGAAGGATAGAGGGTAACCAGGGTGGAGAGTCATGCCTGGATTTTGGTGTGTCGTGGAAATGATTATATTTTCACATATGCACTCTTTTTTTTTTTTTTTAAGATTTATTTATTTATTTACTTGACAGAGAGAGAGATCACAGGTAGGCAGAGAGGCAGGCAGAGAGAGAGGAAAGCAGGCTCCCTGCTGAGCAGAGAGCCCGATGTGGGACTCGATCCCAGGACCCCGAGACCACAACCCAAGCCAAAGGCAAAGGCTTTAACCCACTGAGCCACCCAGGCACCCACAAATATGCACTCTTGCATTAGCCGAGAATCAGACAGAAACCCTGTGACCTCTTTTACTATAAGTGAATATGAATACTTATCAGGCGAGGTAGGTTCAAATCCTGCTCTGCTACTTCCCAGCTTGTGCTCTCTGTCATGTCCTTTAACCCGTCTGAGTTTACAAAAAAGTCTGTGTCCTGAGGATTAACTATGAATATAAAAATGCCTTGAAAGGGAGAGTGAGAGAAATCCTGAAGGAAAGAGGAAGAAAAAGAGAAGAATGATGAAAGAGAGGAAGCTAGGTTGGAGAGACTATAAGAAGAATGGGAGCTGATGAAATTATCTCAGACTTTATGTGCTGAAATAGTCATTCTTGTCACAAGCTGCTAGATTCTCTTCTTATGAAAACATTTCTAAGGTGGCAGATGAATATATTTTTAAAAAATTTCCTGAAACATAACACTCTAACAGGATGTGTTAGAGAAATGCCAAGAAAAGAAGGCAGAAGGAGGTAAAGTCCTTGGATGAAGAGGAAGATAAAGTGGTTTATGTATGGACCTACAGAGACAGAAGCCTCACTTCCTCCACAAATTCTTCCTAACCTATTGGGTAGATTTGACTGCCTCCTTCCTAGACCTCCACTATACTTACACACCTTCTACTAGGGTTGGTGCCATGATTTAGGAACTTCTTTGTCTGTCGTTCCCGTTAGATAGTAAACCCCTTGAGTGCTGGGACTGTGTCTCCTTCATCTTGTGTATTCCCAGTTTTCCCCACAGAACCTGGCCCTTATATGCTTGGCCAATATTTGTTGAATGAATGAACCTGGGTCAAGGGATGTGAAACCATGTCCATTAAGGGATGAATGATGGTCCAGGGAAAATTCAGCCTGGAGAAGAGAGAACTCTGGGGAGATACGTTCACGGTTTTCCAATATCTGGAGGACTATCTTGAAGAAGAGCCTTTAATATGGGCTTTATGGTGCCTGTGGCATAGTTAGGTCTCAGAAAGCAAGCCTTGATTCACTAGAAATTCTAACCATGAGAACTGGCCAGCGATGATACGGCCTACCTCAGGGGGCAAGAGCCTATTGCTGCAGAGACTAGATACCAATTTTCCATGTTTCAGACACTAGATTAAATGATCTCTGTAGTCTGCCTGTCTTCTACTCTTCATATGAGTCTCTTCCCTTTGCTTGTTAAGCTTTTGGCTGATTTTAAAACATTGCCTCACTGGGCATCTCTATCCATTCTTGGAACCAGAGACCTCAGAGCTGGAAGGAACCTCAGAATTCATTTGGTCCAATCCCTTTTTCTTTCTTTCTTTCTTTTTTTAAAGATTTTATTTATTTGACAGAGAGAAACGCAGCGAGAGAGGGAACACAAGCAGAGGGAATGGTAGCGGGAGAAGCAGGCTTCCCGCGGAGCAGGGAGCCCGATGCGGGGCTCGATCCCAGGACCCTGGGACCATGACCTGAGCCGAAGGCAGACGCTTAACGACTGAGTCACCCAGGCGCCCCTAGTCCAATCCCTTTTTTATACCACTTTGTACATAAGAAAGCCAAGAATCAAGTCACATAGCCAGATTATGGTGGAAGGGAACCCCAGAACCCGGATCTCCAGGGTTCTCTTCATTGGTGACCTAGATATGGTACCCTTGTGGGGGCGCCTGGGAGGCCGTCAGTTAAGCAGGTGACTCTTGGTTTCAGCTCAGGTCATGCAAGATCTGATGTGAGATTGTGAGATTGAGCACCACATCAGTTCCCTGCTGAGGTGCTGGGTGTGGAGCCTGCTTGGGATTCTCTCCCTTCTTCTCCCTCTGCCCTTCCCCTTCTCTAAAAAAAAAAAAGAAAAGATACGGTGCCCCTGTGTCTGAGCAGTATGACTCTCCTCCCTTTCCTTGTGCAGCATCTTAGAGACTTTCAGCAGGTACTCCGTTCCCCTTTCTCTCACATCAGAATAAAAATTCAGAGAACTTGCAGAATTAGTACAGAATTATCATAATGAAAATGTCATGTTTTTTTTGATAAACCATTTTGCATAGTGGTTAAGGGCCTTAAGCTTGGAGCAGCACACAGGGCCAGTGCTCTGCAGAATGTACCCACCGCTCCCATGAGCTTTGGTGCAAGGCTTCATGTGCCCGGAGGTAGAGGTACCTGTTTTTATTTTTATTTTTTAAAGATTTTATTTATTTGACAGAGAGAAACACAGCGAGAGAGGGAACACAAGCAGAGGGAATGGTAGCGGGGGGAGCAGGCCTCCCGCCGAGCAGGGAGCCCGATGCGGGGCTCGATCCCAGGACCCTGGGATCATGACCCGAGCTGAAGGCAGACCCTCAATGACTGAGCCACCCAGGTGCCCCGTGGT
>JAQQSY010001251.1:0-14526 GCA_028646535.1 Procyon lotor | reverse complement strand
GTGTCCTGCCAGCCCAGAGGGCCACCATCAACAGGGCCTCCACAGGCTCCATGTTGAGAAATTGTCTC
Organism: Procyon lotor; assembly: GCA_028646535.1. NCBI lineage: Eukaryota > Metazoa > Chordata > Mammalia > Carnivora > Procyonidae > Procyon > Procyon lotor. The sequence continues at coordinate 14,458 of JAQQSY010001251.1, read as the reverse complement.
TACTCAAGAAAACAGGGACATAGCCTGTGTCCAACGAGTAGCCCAGAACCCCAGGGAAGCCATTGATCTTTTCTTTTTATCAAAGGAGCTATTTCTATTTCCAGTCTCTACCCACACATAGTAATGCACACATTTTCCACACAGTTATAAGTATGACAAGGAGGATTATTGATTTGTTTTGTTTTTTTAAGTCTCAGACCCCTTTCTGTCAACATTGTGGCAACTCTTAGCATCTTCTGACATCAGAGCCAATGATTGCATGATTGCTGTGTTTTTAGCAATGAACCGGAGGACGCTTTTGGTATCAGGAAGACGAAGAGAGGCTCAGAGGGTGTGTTTGGGAAAATGCCACCATTGGGTGCCCTGTGGGGGTAGGCTGCTGTTCCTAAGGGTTAAGATTTTGGGAAGTGATAGGGGAGGGCTCCCCGTTTAGCTGCCAAGCAGGCTTTGGAGCAGTTGGGGGTGGGGGTGTGCAGTCCATCATCTGTAGGTTTTAAACAAGCAAACAGAAAGGGAGGCTCATTCCTTGCACAGTAAGTGTAGAGTTTCTGCCTTGCCACCCACATCCCAGGGGCCCAGAGCAGCTCTGCTCAGCCCTCAGAGCCCTGGCTGGTCCTCAGAATTTGCTTTCCCCGGTTACCAAGACGTGCTCTGGAGGAGGGGGTGTGCCTGCTGTCTGTACTCCTAGGTATGGCCTGTCAGGTTCCCCTGGTGACGCCAGCAGGGTCCCCAGCTCTGTAAGAGTGCCCTGAGAGCCAGGGCTGGCCTCCAGGTCCCATTCTGCAGCCTGTGCTAAGCTGATCCTGCTTGGGGCCGTTGTAGGAAGCATTCCAGGCTCTAAGAATATTACTATGGAGCAAATCCACACACACTCCTGGGCTGTGGGCTATAAACTTGGGCCCCACACAATGCCCTTCTCTGTGACACCTGCCCCCTCCCTACCCTCAGTGTCTTGGACATAGCTGTTCTGCCTTCTGCTGCCACCTCCTCAGAGGAAAGGGGGGCTGAGAACCGTACCGTGCCTCCGGTCCTCAGAGGAGACCTCTTGACTACAGCAGTGTGCCACACGGAGACAGCCACAAGCCAGGAGACCAAGGCCTGGCTCCACCACTGTCTCACTGTGACCCTGGGAAGGTCATGCCCCTTTTCTGGGCCTCAGTCTCCCCATCTGTATAATGCGGGGATTAGGCTCTATCAGCATTCCTCAAAACACCAGTTCTATGGGAACCTAACTGCAGATAGGAACAAAAAGGGCTCCAGGGCTGAATAAGTTTGGGAAATGTTGGATTTGGCAAAATGAAAGATGCCCCATCATTGCAGATCTTCTCAGAGCCTTTAATATACCTTGTAGATTTCCAAATGGGGACTGTAGCATAAGGAATTTTAGGATTATTTAAACATCGAACATCTCAGTCTTTTCAGCATGAGCGTTAGAATTCTCTTTCTGCCCTTGGAGAGGCCAGGAGAAATTGATCTCCACTTCTTTGAGCATTTACAGCTGTTTGGTCTTTCAGTTTTTTCCTAAACTACGAATAGTCCTGGTAAGGTCTTGGGAGTAGGATGAGGGGCACCTTACGGGTTTTTGAGAGTCCTTAGAAGTAGGGTTTGGGGAAAGGGTTCCAGTCCTTCAGAATCTGTATTCAAATTCCCATTTGTAGAGTTTGTACACTTTCCCGGGGGATGTGGGAGCGGGGCACAGGGTCTATAGCATTCTGTGAATTTTCGAAGGCATCCGTACCCCAAAGATGGTGACCCACCGCCTTTAGACTCTCACCTTGGTAGAAAGAAAGCTTGACTATGTAGGAGTCTGGATGTGAAACAGACCAGGTGGGACTTTGCTATCTTCCTGGACATCAGGGCAGGGGGAGCAGGGAACAGAAACGACAGGCACGCGGGTAGAGGATGGGGACAGGGAGAGAGATAAGCAGCACCTTCATCCTGGGCAGGCCCTGGTGCCCCCAGCGTCTTCCCTGGTCCCTCTGGGAGGACTCCTGAAAACTCATCCCCTGCTTCTTAGGTACGCACCAGGGCTGCTGTATGCTCATGTTTGTGGCAGGGAGAAAATGACTGCTGTCTCGGAAAGGCTTCATCTCTTACAGGTTGGCAGGGCTCCATTTATGAAATTGTTGCTTCAGGGCACCGATGTCCCGAAAGGATGGGTCTCTTCAAGGCCCAACACTTCCTCTCACTTCCTCCGAGACACCAGGGCCTCTGTCTGGGACTCTGGCCACACAAACCCGAGAGGGATGTTGGGAAGCTGAGAAATGGTTGCCGGAAACCACCTTGTCATTATAGAAGCGTAGCCCGCACACATGGCTGTGCCCCGAGGCCGTGGGGCATTCTTGAGGTGACCAAGAGAACGTTCTGGTGGAACTAGGACCCGGAGGTGTGAAGTCGGGACCCACAGAGGGAGCCTGGGAAGAGTTCATTCAGAAGCCGAGCTCTAAAGTTCACCATTCCGGCCGGCTGCTGTCTTTTGATCACTGGCCTTTGAAACAGAATACTAATCATAAGTTTATACTTTATTATTTACAGGCAGCCTGAGGGATTAGAATTCTCTCGGCTGGTAGGGCCTCATGACCGCTCACACGCATGACCCAGCGGAGGGCGGTCTCGGCGGCTGTCGGAGGGGAGAGCTGGTCACAAAAGCTCTTTTCTTTTCTTTCTTGGATATCTTCTGAAGTAGCTGCGTGTCCCTGCCCAAAATATCTCCACCCTGCAGGTAAGAGTTTGCTAGGGAGTGTGCTGGCTTATTGAAAGGGGGAAAGAGAAAGGAGAGGCCCCAAAGCCAGCTAACAATATTCATCAGAAATCCTTCAAATTAATTTAAAACGCTGAGTCATACAGACCCATCAACATTGCATAACAGCCATTAAAGTATTAGTATTACTTTGGGGGGCACTTTAGTATGCAATGCAGCGGTAAATCTCCTCCGGGCCTTTTTTTTTTTTTTTAATTCCCCAAAAGACTCGCCGTTTGCAAATTTATTTTCAAATGGGTTGAGTGTGTTGTTCCAGCCTCCTATTCAGCCTTTCGCCTCAAAGCAAGGGTCGCGGTCCATGTGAAAGTATCTAACATTAAAACCCTGCTTGATATTAAAAAAAAAAAAACCACTTTGAATTATGTCCAAAACCAAAACCACCAATCCATTCATTTAACAAGGGTTTACGGAGAGTAAGCTCTGTGTTGTCTTTCCTGGGTCTCCGTTTCCTCACGTGTAAGAGCGAGGATGGGATAAGAAGGCTCATTCTTGAGGCAGGAGGTTAAAGAGCAGGGAATCCTGGACCCAGACTGCTTGGCTCTGAGTCCCAACTTTGTCACTTAGTAGCTGTGTGATTTCTGGCTACTTACTAACCACTCAGAACCCTTGGGCTCCTTCACCTGAAAACAGAAGAGGATAATGGCATTTACCTCCCAGGGCTGTTGGCAGGATTAAATGAGTCAGGAGATATAACGTACTTGGAACATTGCCTGGCCCAGACCCAGGGTAGATGAAGATGATACATTGTTAGGATTGTGTTTGTTGATGACCGCTTGTTTGTGCATGGCCCGGACTATTTACCCCCACATTTCCTCTTCTCCCTGGGCACACAGCTGGACCTCTTGCCCAGCCTCCCTTTCGCCCCTCGCCACGTGGCTGGGTTCTAACCCATAGGATATGGGGGAAGTTGGAGTCGCCACGTCCAGGTCTGACCTATGAAAACCTCCCACTTGGGACTTTCCATGTCCTTCTCCCCTGCTGTCTCAGTGCGGACCAGCTTGCCCCATTGCCCCCCACCCCCAAAGCCGCATGTGAAGATGGCATGGGCATGAGATGGAGGGGACCGTGATCCCCAGCCAACCACATGGAGAGGGGCTGCTTGCCTCCATACCCAATTTGGACGTCATCTGAGTGAAAAATAAACTTCAGAAGTCGCTAAGCCAGTGTGATCCTGGGGCACCTGAGTTCCGAGAGCAAGGCCCTGGGCCAGGTTTGGAATGTGATGAAGACCTAGATGTCTCTCCTGGTGGGTTGAGCCTCGTTGTGACTTTTCAGTTGCTTGACTCTGAGTTTCTGATGTTATCTGGGTAACCGAACCAAAGGACGTCCAGTTCTCTGGCTGGGGACAAGAGCCTGCATGTCCAGCAAGGGCTGGCGGGGTATCTGGCAAGTTCCCTGCAGACAGCTGCCCTGGCTGGCCGCCTGGGCTCACTACTCTTGCTTTCTAGACCACGCGTTTCTGCCCAGACGCTGCAGGGAGCTCCTCCCATTCTCCAGGCGGTGTGCCATTTGGGACCTCGGATCTCGGTCTTCTCCCGTCTTTCCAGCAGTGGGAATTAGCAGGAATGTTTGTTCAGGAGGATCCGAAGTGGGCAAAGTGAAACTCTTCCCTCATTAAAACCCCTAAGCACAGGCTAGAAGGATACTTATCCTGTGGATAAGCATCTGGTGGGGGAGGGGGTCTTGTGGGATCGCATGTGGATGGGAGCTGCACCTGTGCCCGCGGCCGGTCACGGCAGCATTTAGTGATTCCCCTTGTGGCAGAGCCACGCTGCCTTTGACGAAAATCTCTGGCACTCTGTCCTTCTCTCTCGGCACTTGTCATCTTACTTCTGGCATAATTGTCATTTCTTCCCGTGTATTCAGGCCCTTCCAGAGATGCAGAGAGGCTGGGGCTTCCGAGGCCCAAGCCATTAGAGAGAAATAAAAAAACGTGAATATAGGGCACATTCCCGGGAAAACAAAAACCCACGCTGCTCTTGCCTTTGGCTGTGCAGTCTACTGATTGTAAAGGAAAATCTGGCTTTTGTGCAATGTCATGGCTCCTACTGAGCACGGAGAGGCCAATCCAACAGCAGACAGTTAGCAAGGGTCTACAGCGGAGGCACCTTCTGAGCCATGTCCTTGCCAAATAGCCCTTCCTGGTGTCTCTGGTGGCAAGCCCTCCCTCCCTTATCTCTGCTCTCAGACCGACAAGAGCTCAGTGACCAGAGGGGCAATGAGTAATCCACGCCCTAGCGAGGAGGCTTGGGTCTGTGACTTACTACTTGGGGCATCTTGGACAAGTCCCTCATTCTCCCCACTCCCCACCGGTGGTGGAGGCCCACGGCCGTCCACTGAAACCCTCTCTGCTGCTCCCACCATCACAGAACTGTCCCCGGCGCATGCTGCCCAGCCGAGCATTTTCTAGCCTTTCTGAGTTAGACGTGGTTCTCAGCTTCAACCACGTAGGGGATGATCATGCCCTGGCTGATGCCCTGGGGGATGGCAGGCCACAAGGTGGCAAGAGCCTGGATCCTTGCGTGGTGATGAGGTGCTGAGCCACTTTACCAACCTGGACAGCTCTATGCGGACTCTCTCATAAAAGAAATTGCTTGGCCTTTAAGTCACACTAGTACTAGAGTTCCTGCACACAGTAGCTTCCTCTGCACTCTCACTGATGTATGCTTTGGAGGCTTGTGGCGTGGGGAGATACTAAAGCCTGAAGCGATATGCAGTTAGGTGCTCAGTAAATGTTTTCTGAGTGGTGAATGAAGCGATTTCTTTATTTTCATATTTATATCTAAAGACTCTGAGAAGCAGGCTTGCCAAGCATGGAGTAGCTATTTGGGTTGCTTTTAGGAGACCCCAGGTCTGATCTAGGTAAGTGTCTTTCTTCCTCTACTTCGCCTGCACTGGGATTCCCCCCATTAGTCCATAACCAGGAGCTAACCCAGGCAGGACGTAGCGCCATGACATGTAGAGCTCTGTCTCTACTTAGAACCAACTTATTCAACAAGCTGGTGGGCATGTCCATTAGGATGAGTTGCTGTGGTGTGCTGTCATGGGCGAAGGGTCTGGCTAATGGGCAGAAGACCCGGGTCAGATCCCAGCTCTACCTCTTGAGCAGACCACTCCAGTGTGAGGGACCTTGTAAAATGGGGGACACTAATCCTTGTTCTGCTGCCTCCTCGAGGCCATTATGGGAATCAAAAGATGCAGCGATGGTGAAAACCCCGTATATGATGGATGCCAGTAGGAGCAACACGATGGGCCAAATCACATGTGCTGAGTGTGGGCCGGGTGTGCTCTCTCTCCCTTCCATGAGCATTTATTGAGCACCTACTACATCCATGTTGTGAGCATTGTAGCTGTGGTTCCTGTCCCCACAGAGCTTAGAGTCTGGGGAAATCACACATGAGCAAATAGGTCATTACCATATGGCCTGATGGATTATTTGATAGAAATACAAGGCACCATAAAAACACAGAAGAGGGGGACTCTTAACTCAGACGTCAGTGGTTCTGTAAGGCTTCTCGGAGGTCATGATATCTTCCTCAAGATTGGAAGCAGAAGAGTTAGCCAGGTGTCTTAGTTCAGGCTGCTCTGAACTAAGAACTAACAATACCACAGAGTGACAATCAACAACATTTATTTCTCACAGTTCTGGAGCCTGGAATGTCCAGGATCCTGGTGCCAGCTGATTTTGTGTCTGGGGGGGTCCACTTCCTAGTTCCTAGACAGCCATCTTTTTGTTGTGTCCCCTCATGGCAGAAGGGGAGAGGGACCTCTCTGAGCCCCTTTCATAAGGGGCTGATCCTACTAATAAGGCTCCATCTTCACGATCACCTCTCAAAGGCCCCGCCTCCCAATGCCATCACGTATGCATTTTTGGAGGAAACACAGACATTCAGTTCATAGCGCCAGGCGAAGGAGGCTTTGGAGGTAGGAAGGCGTGTTCCAGAGAGATGGGACAAGGGTCACCCCTGAAGAACAAGAAAGGGATTCTGAAGGGCTGGAGCCTGGAGTGAAAGGAAAGTAATGATGAAGGACAGGGTTTGAGGGGCCATGAGGGTCTGGAGCAGGGTTCACCATCCTGGCTGTGGCTTGGAAAAGTTCCCCAGATGAATCGAACGTGCAGCCAATGTGGAAAGCCCTGATTAGATCATGCAGGATCCTATGTCCAGCTAAAGAGCTGGAATTCTATGCTGAGAGCAATAGGGAGTCTCTGAAGCTTTCATGGAAGAAAGGGACATAATCGGATTTTCCTTCTTTGGTGAGAATACTCTGGTTGCTAAGTGGAGAGAGGAATGTGATGGATAGGCTGGCCTTTGAGATACTGGTTAAGATCGGGAGAGGCACAGAGCCCGTGCATCCATGGCGATGGCAAGAAGTGGACCCATCTGAGGGTAGACTGAGATGGGAGAGAAAGAGGAGGGCGGAGCAGGATGAAGCCCAGATTTCTGAGGCGGGCAATCCCCCGAGCAACGAGGTCTACATTCCTGAGAAGCCTCCAGCTCCAGACTTCTGAGTCAGCAGCAGAAGGCAAATCATGCCGTCCAGGGAACTGCTGAGCAATCTGGGGGAAGAGAGGAAAGAGTGAGAAAGACAAGCCTAGGACAGAAGCCCAGAGAGCTGAGGGAAAGAAGCTGGTCGGAGAAGGAAGAGAAAACCCAGAAGCACGCACCATCCAGAAAAATCACAGACGTGACTACCAATAGAAAGGTGCATTCGAGTGTGTCGAATTCTACTGAGGTGTAGCCACAGGTGGCTGGTGACCTTGACAGTGAAGATGAATGGAAACTTAGGGTGGCGCGAAAGGGATCATGAGAGCAGGCGCCATCCAACAGGGTGACAACTATTCTTTATCTTCTTCACATTGTAGCCAATATGTGTTTATTTATTCATTCCCTAAATATTTATTAAGCACCCAATGTGCTGGGCACTGTGTTCAGAGCTGTGGATAAGACAGCAAGTCCTTGAGGCCCTCACTCACCGGCAGGAGACAGATACTCTCACTCATATCACAGGCTGTGTCGTGGAGATGAACGCCAGCAGCTTTGCAACACGCAGGACCAGGGAGCGGGGACGGGTGGGCAGGAAAGGTCCTAACAAGCAGGGGAGAGGGATGTGAAGTCTGCTCTGTGTTGTCACCGGGTCGTCTACTGCAGAAGCTCAGATCTCAGCCAGCAGGGGAAGAATGAATGGCACTGTAGGACCTCTTGGGGTTTGCGGGGACCCTGGGACTGGCTTTGGCCAATGAGTGAGTGAGCTTGTGGGTAGTGGTGGCCGGTGTGTTTATTCTCTTGCAGTGAGAGAGTTTATTCACCAAGCAGCTCTCTCTGGCTTGGTGAACTGCAGGGTTTCAGACTGTGGCTGCTCCCAGGTACCCGAGGAGCATACAGGGGAAGAAAAACTGTTTTCCCTTTACCCATCTTAGGTTCCTTGGCTGGAGGTCTATAAATCAGATCAACGAAAGACAGATTAACAAGAGGAAGACAAATAGAAGTTTATGAACACGTGCATTGTGCGTATACCCAGGAGCCCTCGGTAATGGGGAACTCAAAGGGATGATTAGAACTCAAGCTTGCATCCCATCTGAACCAGAGAACATTTTTAGTGAAGGGACAAAACAAAGGAAAAAAGACCAAGCTTCTAGGGGTGGCAAATTGTGGAAAGGCAGATATATAGTGGTAGATAAGGGCTAGTTTTAGCAAAATTTGTTAGATTCCTCTGGGTCTGTCTCTGGGCTGATAAGAATCTAGAGATGTCACCATGATTAACTTCTGTCCTTCCTGGGGGGGGGAGGGGAAGGGGGAGCACCTTTACAAATTTATGTCCTGCTCGTACACAAATAGGGGAAAGGCAGAGGGTTTTTCATGTATCTGCTTCTTCTCATTTGCCTTCAGCTCAAAATAATCTTTATGCCAAAGTAGCACATTCGGGGGTTGCATATTTTGCCACCCGGAAGCGAACTTTTATTGTTCGTTACAGTCACCATTGCATAAGCTGGCCCAGTGGTTCTCAAAGTGGGCTCCCTGGGCCCGAGTTTCACCCGGGAACTTGTTAGAAATACAAATTATCAGGCATCACGTTGAACTTACTGGCCCTGACTCCCTGGGATGGGGCTCAGCCAGGTGAGTTTTAATACACCTTCCAGGAGATTGTGAGGCATGCTCAGGATTGAGAACCACTCTCCTGGCTGGGGCTGACTTCTGAAAGGCAGAGCAAGAGGAATTAGCATCTATAGGGAAGGTCATTCTAGCAAACTTGAAAAAAACACCAAGTAAGAAGAATTAAATGGTAAGGTTCTTCCCGTCACAGGAAAGAATTTTCAAGACAAAAATATTGTATCTATCCCCACAGACTGAACCTTCCTATCAAAATGGCCCCAATTATTTGGCTTTATGGAGAGTCTCCAACTATGTCCCATCAGAAGAAAACAGCGTCACGGAGAGGATACTCCAAATCCAGCGGCATTGAGACCAGACCGAGGGCCTGAGATAAACCCAGAAATGCGTTTCCCATTTGTCCCCATGGCCTTGCTGACTTAGAAAATGCTCCTGAATGCTTTGAATCTGAAAGGTACATAAAACCCAATTCTCACTTCTGTGGGGTGAGTCATTAGGAGGCTATTTGGTAATGGGCACTATTTAAATGAAGCAAAAAGTACAATTCAAACAAATTGCTTTTTAAACTGTCAAAGAAGAATCCATTTGTGCATGGGAAATTATTCCAAGGGTTCTAACTATTAACTGAAAGCAGGTGGAAGCTGTCAAAGAAAACAAATGTTCTATAAAAGAGCCGGCTAAACGTTTAAAGGCACACACCTGATGACTCCTTCGGCCTGTTTTGGATTCAAACACTTGTTTTAAACCACCTTAGGTGGGCTCCACGGATGGAAGTTTTAAGAAAACATTAAATCCTAGTGAGCAGCTGCCATTTTGTTTCTTGGAGTTGTTTTAATCAATGTGACCCGAAGGCTATCTTCTGGATAGCACATTAACATTTTAACTTTTTCCTTCGGCTTCCATCTGATGCCAAAGACTCTCGGGCTATCTTTCCAAACGATGCATTTCACACATTCTAGGGGTTTCCATTTGCTATTGATAAGTGCATCCGTGTACAGCCAAGTCAACGAGAAAATTCTGTAATAGTAGGAGAAGTGCCTTTTTATCCCTGGCAGGCATGCTTGGTAACACTCACCCATATGGAGCAGAAGCCTTAACGGCAGGTAGGACATCCCTACTGGCCACAAGGAGGGAGCCCGGCGCCGCTCTATAGGAGACCAACACCGGCCTTTTCCATTTCATTTTCTCGAGGGGTTTCCACTGCAATTAGTCTTGTGTTCATGCCTTCAGTATCTTTGTAGGCACTGAGACGGGGCTGCTGAAAAATAATTAGTGCGATTTCTCCCTTTCCTGGCCCTCTAGGTACCTCTCACCTGTGTGCCACCCTGCCAGACTAACACAAACACAGTTACCCCTGCTGAGACTAAGAGGAATCATGCCGATGGTGACCAGCTCCAAGCACCTAGGTACTGGGACAGGCTCAAAAGGGCCACGCTTCTCACACTGGGATGTGCACACAAATCTGCAGGAGGTCTTGTGAAAAAATGTATATTCTGACTCAGTAGGTCTGGGGCTGCGGCCTCAGGGTCTGCATTTCTTGCAAATTCCCAGGCACTGTTCAGGCCCTGGTGGGCCACACAATGAGTAGCGAGGGAATAACGCACATTCTACAGAACAGTGACTTTCAGAACTGACCTAGTAAACGGAGGTTTCGTGGAGGGTCTGGCTCCCATTTTATTTAGGGTTCCTTGAAAGCAGGGACTGGATCTTACACTTTGCTTTTGGTTGTTTTGTTTTGCTCTCTGGATGGCACTTGGCACGGGTCCCTGCGCACGGTGGGTGTGTGTTTATTTAATTAAACAGATCTGGCCTTGTTCCAAAAAGGATTTTCGGTGGACTTAACCCGTAGCAGGTCCGAACTAGGTGCGTGCTGAACTGGCCAAGGAGGGGGAAGCAGTCCCAGGGTGCAGTCACAAACCCTCTGGGCTGAGGCCCCGCCGCTTGCTTGCACCTGGATTCCCCTCCAGCTGCTTCTCTTCTAAAATTCTCCCTTCTGCCCCATTTTTAAAGCGGTTTACGCTGGAGAGTCTATCAGAGACAAGGAGGAGAAACCAAACCGAACCACAGAGCCCTGCGAAGCTGCAAGGCTGCAGAACATAGAAAGCTCGACGGTGGGCCGCGGGGCCGCGGAACTCTGGGGTTTCTCCCTCTGCCCAATCTGGAGCGTTTTGCAGGTCGGCGCTGCGCCCCAGCCGCCGGCTCCTGCCCGCCCGCCCCAAGAGCCCAGCAGGAGCGGGTCCCGGCGGGCGCCGGCGCCTGTTGGCTTGGTGCAAGCCTGTTTGTTAGCTCTGCTCGAGCAATTAATCTTCTCGTGCGTCTCCCGCCCCGGGTGGAGGGGAGGCGGAGGGGGGGCTCGTGTAGCCTCGGGGGTCGTGGGGAGCCCGCGCAGGAGCGGCCGCGCGACAGAAACCCTTGTTCTCAGAGCCCCTGCGTTGCCAGAACCAGTTCTCGCTGCAGCGGTCTTGGAGGGTAGAGCAGGGATTGTTTGGGCCCAATAGGGGAGGGAGGGGGCGATTATATTGGTCAGTTAGTTGAGCCTCGCGGGGAGGGAGGGAGGAGCGCACGGGCGAGTGCGCCCTCGGGGAGGAGTACACGTGCTGAGGAGGGGGGTGAGAGGCGGGCGGGAGGGGAGGAGAAGGGAGGCGAGAGCTGCGGGCGGGAGGCGCCACGGCCTCGCAGACGCAGGCGCCGGCAGCCGGAGAGAAAGTTCCCGGGGAGAGCTCGCCCCCGGGAGGACTGACCTCGAGGCCGTTCGCACCGCGAGGGTCGCAGGTCCCGCGGGGGCCAGCCTGCCTTCTCCTCGCGCGCGCCGGGCCGCCCGGGCTCGGCTCGCCAGGAAGCAGGGGAGCGGTGCTGTTGGGCGGCCGCCGCCGAACTTGGAGGGGGAGAATGCTGCGAGCGGGAGCCGCGGCGCGGGGCGTGGGGGCGCGCTGAGTGCTCCCCGCGGGCGCCCCCGGGCTCTGCTGCCGGCGCTGCGGCCGGGCGAGCGCGCGGAGGCTGAGCGGGCAGGTAGCGGCTCCAGCGCCGGGACCGCGCCAGCCCTACGAGCCAGGGCCGCCAGCGCCACCGTGCCGGCGTTGCCTCCTCGCCCCGGAGCCATGGTGCGCGGAACGCGCCTGCCGCGCGCGGGACTCTGAGCTCCGGCCGCGCCGCGCGCCCCCCCACCGCCCTTCCCCCCGCCTTCCCGTGGACCTCGCCCGCGGGCCATGAAGCTTTGGCCGGGAGCTTCTGGCCTCTGAGCTTCGCGTCTTACGCTCCAGCCCCAGCGCCGCTCCGGCCGCCGAAGCACCGGCCCCCCTCCTCTCCCAGGGACGGCACCCGGGCGCTCCAGGATGGCCCTCCGCTGGTCCCTCCGGCCGCGCAAAGTTCGCAGGAGGCGAGAGATGCTGCCGCAGCAAGTTGGTTTCGTGTGCGCGGTGCTGGCCGTGGTGTGCTGTGCGTCTGGCCTCCTTGGCAGCTTGGGTAGGTGCCGGCGCGGGCCCGCCCCGGGAGTTGAGGGGCTCGGGCTGGGAAGCCGCGGGGTAGCTCCGAGATGACTCCCCTTCCTTCCCGGTCAGGCTGGTCCCAAGGGTTGATGCAGCCCCGTGCCCTCCCACCGGGGAGGTAGAGCGCACCCGGGAGGGCTGACATCGCTGCTCTGAGCTGTGGTGCTCGTTTCCCTGAGCTGCGCGCGGCCCCTGGGGGCTCGGGACGCGGCTGCAGGTCTGTGTTACCAAGATGAAAGCCTGAACATCGGGGCCCCTCCGTGCCAGAGTTCGGTCCCCAGAGTGCGCGGGGGAACTGGCGGCGCAGAGGCGGGGTGCAGGTGTGAATTCTCGTAGCCTGGGGCGGACCGGACTGAGTGGTGCGCTTTCCAATTTTGTGGATCCGAGACAGTGGTGTTCCCCGTTTCTCGAAAACCAGTTACTGAGGCTGGGAACTGAGTCTCAGCCCTCCCCTCGCCCCTGCCAAAGGAGTGTCCGGACGCATCCTCTCCAAACCCCCAAAATGCCGGGGCAGTCCCCTCGGGAGGTTGCGCCAGGTTTCAGCGTTACTGAATTCCTCTTAATCCCCAAGATAGGAGAGCCCTGGTGTCTGGAACCACAGTTCACACACTCGTTCATCAAGACCCAGGGATTTGGGAATCGCTTAGGATATGCGGGCTGAGGTGGAGAGCGAAAGAAACTTAGGGAAAAAATATCTGGGGATGGAATGGGGGATGTAGGCCCATGTGGAATCTTCAGAAGACATTCACTTCGCTAACACTCCCATTTTTAGCTGGACAGTGCAGACCTTTTACTTCACATTTTAAAAAATGAAAAATGCGGGTGACTTAGCAATCTGGACGTGGAGATAAAGCAGGGGTGCCTTTCTGAGCAATGAAGGACAATCTAGAGATTTCTATAGTGATAGGTAAAAATCAGGTAGAACTTGATGAAACTCTTTAAAAAAATAAACTGTATTTCAAGACCGCAACTTGTGATTTGAGGCTAGAAGGTCAAAGCATGGCTGTCTTTCCAACACAAGCCCAGAAAGGTTATTTGAACATCTTAACCTGGAGCTTTGCAATTGGGCAAGTCAGGGTATTTTTTCCCCTCAGTTACACACCAGAAATAACAAAATACTTAGAGGCTCTTCAGTGTCAGCATTCCAGAAGAGGTATTATTACCCAGCGGAAGCAGCGTGCACATCAAGAGAGGTAAATGAATACTCTGAAGCTCTTAAAGTGAGACTCACTCGTATTTGCTGGATCAGGAGTTATTAGGAGTTGAACTGTGTGCGGTCATTGGCATCCATATCTCTGCTCTCCCTGGTCCCTCTTGTGGCCCTTGGACCAGCAAAATTAGCATCACCTGGGAGTTCATGAGTACAGAATCCCAGGGCCCGGCCCAGATCTATTGAAACAGAATCCACGTTTTGACAAGGTCCCCAGGTGATTTCTGTGCACATTCAAGGGTGAGAAGCTCTGGGCTGGACCCCATCAACCTCCACTTATTTGCTGACCTGATAGCCATCCTTACTTCCGCTGGGGCAGGGATACCTGAGCATGTTTACTGGACAAGAACTTCATGGTGACCTATCTAAATCTTGTTGCACCTGTGAGGGCCCAGGCGCACTTGGCCAAGGTCATGGGCTGATGCCTCTGGGACTAGAAACAATGGACCAGATCGAGGAAACGGATTACTGGGTGTGAAGCAGGTGATACTGTGCTTCCATTCATTGTATTGCTCCCAACAGGTGACTGAATGGTCACACAGGGCTGTTGCCAGTATGGCCAGATACAGATGTGTCAGGTCATCGGAAGAATGCCGGCACCGTGTTGACCTAATGATGTTTGTGACTTATTTCCCAACAGGGCATAAAACAGCTTCCGCTGGCAGACGTGTTCCACCAGACACTTGGAGAAACAGAAAGCTGATGGCACCCATGAATGGGACTCAGACAGCTAAGAATTGCACAGATCCTGGTAAGAAATCAATCCCCCTCCCCGCCTCAAGGCATATGGCCCGGAGGTGGTGCGTCTGTGGACATTACGGCCAGAGCCGGGAAAGGTGGTTTGATGAACCCGAGCGGGAAGGGGTAGCCGTAAGGCGTCGACAGGTAACTC
>JAQQSY010001250.1:0-14527 GCA_028646535.1 Procyon lotor | reverse complement strand
AAGTCCTAGCCTCAGCAATCAGACAACAAAAAGAAATCAAAGGCATCCAAATTGGCAAAGAAGAAGTCAAACTCTCACTCTTTGCAGATGATATGATACTTTATGTGGAAAATCCAAAAGACTCCACTCCAAGACTGCTAGAACTCATCCAGGAATTCAGTCAAGTGTCAGGATATAAAATTAATGCACAGAAATCAGTGGCATTTCTATATACCAACAGCAAAACAGAAGATAAATTAAGGAGTCTATCCCATTTATAATTGCACCCGAAACCATAAGATACCTAGGAATAAACCTAACCAAAGAGGCAAAGAATCTGTATGCAGAAAACTACAAAGTGCTCATGAAAGAAATTGAGGAAGACACCAAGAAATGGAAAAACGTTCCATGCTCATGGATTGGAAGAACAAATATTGTGAAAATGTCTATTCTACCTAAAGCAATCTACACATTTAATGCGATCCCTATCAAAATACCATCCATTTATTTCAAAGAAATTTTTTTTTTTTTCAATTTCAGGTTAGGACGGACAAATAGTAATGTTTAGGAATCCATTGAAAATAATATATTTCATGGTTTCCACAAGTGATCACCAGATAAATATCTGCGATTGGTTATTTGTAAGCAAACTACCTTTTATTCATAAATATTTTAAAAATTCTGCTGGACTATAGAATCATTAGTATTTTATGTAGAGAAGCGAAGTGGAAGGAAACTGTTTTGAACTCATATGACACATACTATGATAAGCTTTTACATAGATTCTTTTTTACTACTTATAGCTGTCCTGAAAAGTGTGGAGTTATTATCCCCATTTTATAGAGGATTAAAAATTAAATTGACTCCTCCATAGGCATCCCATTACTGGAGCTAGAATTTGAACCTGTCTCTCTCAGTACAGTGTGTTTGTTGATTTTGATACGCCAGACTGCTTTTTTCTACCTTTTTTCTGTTAAACTATTAATTTACTTTTATCAGAGTGATCTATACATAGATTCCAGCTTAGTGGAAATTAGTCAAAATTCATGCTGCATTGAGTGGCTGTTAATTAAATCCAGGAAACAAAAGATAGGGAAGTTGAGTATCAGTTCTTCAAAGTCATGATTTGCTTTTCAAACTAGTATTCATAAGCAATCCGATTATTTCATATTTAAAAAGGAAATTCAGCCAAGGAATTGGATAAAAGTCAGGCTATAATACTACTTTCATCCAAACCTTTGGTAAATTGCCAGTCACAAATTGCAGTCTGATGCACGCAATAAGGGTGCAAGAAACTTTTCCTAGAATTTATTCATCAAACCTTATGAAATCAGAAGTTTTCTTTTAAATTATCAAGAGAAAGGAAAATTCTTGAGCTTTTTTGAAGGAATCATCATAAAATACATTCCGTGTATATAGTTCATTAAAGCATAGTCTTATGTGATATTTTTAAGAGCAAAATTATCTTTAGCTATTAATTTGTTCATTGTACCATAAAAATTCAGCTATTGAATTATAATCACAATTAAATGAGTGTGTTGGTTTATAACTCTAATGAGCAGTAGTCAAATTAAACCCAATTAGGAAACGGTGATTAATAACCAAATGTATAAATTGATCTTCATCATTGTCACAATCCCCTAAAGCAATCCTTTATTTAGAAGCTGTAAAAAACTCATTTATATCCTAGCAGTATTAATAATCTTAATATTTATAATGTGAATATTTAATTTTTTCCATTTAGACCAGTAATAGTAGAGCATATAACATGTCACATTAAAATTTGATTTAATAATGACTCTTAATTTAGAAGTTTAAGGAGCTTGACATCACATTAAACATTTTATTTTAAACTTACCTATTGCAAAGCTTCTCTATAAGAGAGTTTCTTCTGTCTTCCATTGGTTAATGAGGAATATTTTTTTAAAAAATCCAGATGATTGGTCATGTATTTGTACAACAGATGATACTTGGTTGAATGAAGAGCAATGATCTTGATAACATCTATGCTGCTTGGTCACCTATGGGAAATATTTAATATAGCGAAAGAACTGCAGTCCAAGAATTATTTTTTCCAATGTGATTAATAATTTGATTCAAAGAATATGATTTGGCACTATTGACTGTATGTAGTTTAGTGACTGTTAGAATTATAATGGTTGTTAGTGAAAGAAACCTACATCAGTCTAGTTTTTGTTAAGAAACTTCCAGGTCAGGGAAGGATACTTAATTTCCTCATATAACAGGGAGTGGTCTGGTTTAGGGCATAAAGTTCTGATCTTCTAGCCCAGTTGCTTCCAAATTGGCTTTTTTGTTGGCCAGGCTTTCTGGAGGGACAGCCAAGATGGCTCCCATTTTTCATCATCCTCCAGGAACCACAGCAATCTTTTCAAATGATTCTGATTGGCTCTACTTGGATCCCGTATCCATATTTAGGCAGTCACTGAGCTGGAATCACATGTATAGGAGAAGACATTTTCTCAATAGAAAAAGGGATTGAGTTACATGTTTACCGGAATGGTTTACATTTTATTGAAATGAAAGTAAGCTGTTAATTAAATAGTCGAAGAGAAATTAACTCTTTTCCTTGCTTGTCCAGTTGTTTTGCCAGAATTAATTCATTAAATATGTGGCCAAGTTCTCCATGCTCAGTAGGGAGCCTGCTTCTCTCTCTCCCACTCCCCTTGCTTTTGCTCAATATCTCTCTTTCTGTCAAATAAATAAATAAAACCTTAAACAAAAACAAAAACATGTGACCAAGTTAGAAGCCAGGTTTTCTTGGGGTGCCTGGCGAGCTCAGTCAAAAGAGCATGCAACTTGTGAACTCAGTCAGGTTCACGAGTTTGAGTCCCACATGGGGTGCAGAGATTACTTAAATAAATTTAAAAAAACTTTTAATTAAAAAAAAGCAGGGTTTTCTTTATCATTATTTATCTACCTATCCATCCATTCATCTGTTTTACAAGCTGCTGTGAGATTTTATGCTCTATTCCATTTCTTCCCACTTTCATCCAGATCTGCCTATACACAGACTCCTTTCTTTGGTGTCTCTAAAATAATGTTTCTCAATGAGGAGGGTAGGCCTATTGTTGTCCCCTCAGGGGATGTTTGGCAATGTCTAGAGACACTTTTTTTAATTGAAATATAATCGACATAGAACATTATATTAGTTTGAGGTATACAACACTGAGTCTCGTTAACATCCATTTTTGTTGATCACTACTGGTTGTGTGGGATGCTACTAGCCTCTTGTGGGTGGAGGCCAGGGATGTTGCCGAACATCCTACAGTGCACAGTACACCGCTACCCTCAACAGACAGTGATCTCACCTAACCTACCAGTCCCAAGATTTTGAATTCCTGCTCTAAAGCATTTTGGACAGTTGGAGCCCAAATCCATTCACCAAGCTATTGGAATGAAACCCCATTTAAAACAGTGACTACCTGGCCAAGATTCCATGAGAACTGAGGCTGAGTGATCCAAAGTTAACTCGCACATCAGATCCCTTTCTTGCTTCAGATTAATTTCCCTAAATAGCCACCCTGTTGCTTCGTGTTAGCAAGTGCCCATGTTGTTGGTGGGTGTTTCTCTCTGTTTCTCTCTTTATACACAAGGCTCTATTTTCAAGAACATTTTCAGTTCTCTACCTTCACCCGAATCCCCCTCCCGCCTCGTATCTATTTTCTCTTTTGCAGCAACTCAAAAAAAGTTCCAAAAAGTATACAACTCTTGGAACATCAATATTTAATGGAAAGTGGGACTAATTTAAAAATATCAGCATTTTAAGGCCATCACGGCAAGGTGCATTTCAATTGTGTATTACGGTTATTTATCACAAATCAAATGCAGTACATTGCTTGAAGACATATTATTTTTCAAACTAATTATGACAGTCTTATTTCCTGCTGTGTTTATGTTTCTTTTATGTGTGAGTCTCCCCTCTGAAAAATTTCTTTTGTTTTTTTCTTTTGTTTAATTCTGTAGCACATTCTTCTGTTAAAACTCTAGGGTCAGAGGCTGCTAACTGTCAGTCAGGTTCTTCATCTAGGTTGGTGAATTAACAGCTCACGGAATCCCACATCACTAAACAAAAAAACAAAACTCCCTATGAATATAAGTACCGCAGCTCCCTTTGATATTTGTTCAGAAGGAAAAATTCATTTGTATAATCTATCAAGCATGTAACAATGTGCTTTTGATGGTGAAAATTGTTTTATAAATATTAATAAGTATGTTTTTTCACCCACTTTGTACACAGAATGGCCTTTGTTTAAGATGAATTTTTCTATAGAATTGAGGTTTCATTAATGTGACATTGAATATCTTATGTCTGAACCAAGTTCAGTACCTTGAAAAATACATTTTAGCGTAGTTTGTTGTTTTAATAAATGAAAAAGCTAAGGTTTGAGCAAGCAAGTTTATTTTATTGCCCCACTGTTGACATAGCCATCAGTCCATTTTTAACACACTCATTCTAAAAGTGTACTAGGAAAGGGCTTATAGGGGGAAATAAGCATATAAGAGTCAATCAATAGTCAAGGATTAATCTACTTTTGTGCAAGCTGCAAGTTTTTTTTTTTATATCGTCCCTTATGCTTTTTTTATTTTCATGCCATTAGATGCACTTTACTAAGTTTCTCTTTCACTGTAATAAGTGTGATACCTGTGGCTATTACAACACGAGAAGTGTGACTTAGTGGGGATTGACAGTCTTTTTCTGTAAAGGACCATAGAGTTTCAATTATAAGGAGTCATCTCTGCTGTTGTCTTGGGACAGCAGCCATAGAAGTCTGTAAATGAATGGGTGTGGTTGTAATCCAGTCCAACCCAATTTAGGAAAACGGACTGCACGCTGTCCCAAGGGCTATACTTTGCCATACCCTGACTGAAATTCTAACTTGGGCCTGTTTTGTACCAGTCTTCAGCCACCCGGGCTTTATGGAAAAGTGTGGTGTGATTTGAGGGTCATCCAAGGCATCTTCTTCCACCCTCAACCTTTAGGCTAAAATCTCCTCCATCAGTCGCACTGCCTGAAATGCTAACCATTAAAATCCTTCCTTTGGGAAATGCTTACATATTCCAAATATGGCATTTCACTGAAAATCGCAGGTAACCTCTGCATCTATAAACTCCAATAGGCATTAGTTTAGATTCACTGTAAACAGAAGTCTAGGATCATAAGGGAATGGGACCAAGGACAGGTCATTTGTAGTAGAGGACAATGCAGTGTCCCGGGCTGCACACTGGGAAGCTGAGTGTAAGAAAGCACTGTGCAGGTGGAGTGTGGCGGTGGTGTCAGGGCCAGTGTCTGCGCTGCTGAGGGCTTTGCACACAGTCCCTGCTTGCACCAACGCCAGGCAGTAGAAAATACTCTGCTTCCATGGGGCGCCTGGGTGGCTCAGTCGTTAAGCATCTGCCTTCGGCTCAGGTCATGATCTCAGGGTCCTGGGATCGAGCCCCGTATCGGGCTCAGCAGGAAGCCTGCTTTTCCCGCTACCATTCCCTCTGCTTGTGTTCCCTCTCTCGCTGTGTTTCTCGCTGTCAAATAAATAAAATCTTTAAAAAAAAAGAGAGAGAGAAAGAAAATACTCTGCTTCCCATTTCATAGAAGGCCCCTGGGCTTAGGAGAGCCGATGACGGCTACCTGACTCTGAAGTGTCCGAATCATCCCCAGATGATGATGATGTGTCATTCATGATGACACAGATGATGAAGTGTCATTCATCGCCAGACGCCAGAGTTCACGGAGTGGCGAAGTTCAGGGGAAAACATCCAGGTGATACAGCGTCATGCACTAAGATAGTGAGGCGGGAGAGCACTTTGTGTGTTTGGATCGCCTTTTAAAATATTGAGCAGGTGTAAGAAATATGTGTTGGAAAGAGCCCGTGTACCTCCTTGAGGCATTTTACCCTCCCTGCATTCCACCAGCAGAAAAGATTAAGGCTTTGAGGGTGACACTTCAGTTTTGGGTCGCCCTTCTTAATTCCCGAGTCCCTTCACTTCCTATGTGCATAGTGTTCCTAACTTCCCAAAGCACTAGGATAGAACATACACCGGCCTAGTCAGGCCCTTTAGTTTTCTTTGCAGAGAGGGAACAGCTGGCAAGGGGCCATTGCAGAGAGGTCATTTATCCCACAAGTCTAGTAACCTGTAGGCACCCCTTTATTTCTACTTGTAGGTACCCCTGTTATCCTATATCACCATCTTTAAGCTCTGATTTAATTCTCAGGTTTCCCCAAATAGTGAACTCGTTTCTGTCCTTGGCATATACATCATACTGCAGGAAAAAACTTCTTTTGAAAAATCAGGCTTTGCGGAGGGTAGGTGGGGCTGCCTCCTGAACTTCGCCTACATATCCATTAATTATGTTCTCTCAAGTAGCTTGGAACTATAGTCTGCGTAAGGGGCAAAGATCAGCCTGGACCTATTTTGATTTACTAGTTTATTGATCTCAACCCAGAACTCTTTTTTTTGCAACTCTTCAGTTAGGAAGTCAATTTGATAGCCTTTGCCCATTCATTTTAAAGGTGTCAGTTACAAGTATTCTTGCCAATGAGTAATGGAGGAGCTAAAATTAGTAATAAATTAATTAAAATTTATTTATAAGCCTAGTGGAAAGCCAAGAATGAAGTTGCTTTCCTATTGATTATTATACCCGTCATTAACTGCTGACAAAATGCCATGGTAGCAAGCAGAGAATGTTGGCCAATTCCTTTGGTAATTGTAGGATTCCATCATTAAGATTGCAGTATTCTGAACACTAATTACTCATTTGCTCCATGTATTCACAGTGTGTGGGTAAAGCGGTTGGACATTTTGTGGCAAGACTAAGGACTCTGGCAGACACTAACTTCTATGTAAGATCCTCTCTTGTCAGTCAGTACTACTTTAAATAATTTGTGGTTTGGGTTTTTATTTATGCTAAGTATTCTTAGATGTTAAAATGCCAGTTCTGCATGGATTTGTACCAAAGTGCTTGATTTTTGTGGTAGAGAGATCCTTGTATAAAGCCTCTATATAGCGTCTGTAACTCTAGGATGTTGTAATGTGACAATATTTTCTCGTCATTGTAAGCAAATGCGATTAACAGACCATGGTCATTACTTTTGAATGAATTATTCCAGGTCGCTTCCATTTGAAGATGTAGGTGGCTTTCAGCAGTACTGAAGGAGAATGGGTAATTTCTCTAAAGTCTAAGTCAAAGACCCCGGTCTATCAATATCTAAAGTAAAGTAAAAGAAGGTTAGAATGGAATGTCATCATAGACAACTAGTCCCTGAAGGGACATAATAAACAGGGTCAGATTCCAGAAACCTGCATGTAACCCCTCCTCACTGCAGTCTCTCCCTGAGAGTTCATATAGAAGGTATTCTATAAGTCAAGGAAAACACTCTTCCTATGGTCCATCCATATCACCCAGTTAGTTTCAACTGTGTCCAGGGCTCTTGACCATTGAGAGGGTGGGAGATTTCTACCTACACCAGAGACTGGAGACAGTAGTGCTGGTAATGCCTGGCCTCCTTCTACTATATCTCATCTCTCTTGGTCTCTTAGTGTTTTATAACTTGAATCAAAAGAGTTATATTGTGCACACATCAGGTTGATGGTCCTAATTTGAGATGACCCCAAAGCAAGTATATCAACAGTTTAGGGATTGTTATTTCCATTTTCCAAATAAGAAAACTGAGACCCAAAGTGGAAGTAGGTTAATTTTTTTTCAAGATTTTTTTATTTTTATTTTATTTTTTTAAATATTTTATTTATTTATTTGACAGAGAGAGAGAGAGAGATCACAAGCAGGCAGAGAGGCAGGCAGAGAGAGAAGGAAAATCAGGCTCCCCACTGAGCAGAAAGCCCAATGCGGGACTCCATCCCAGGACCCTGAGATCATGACCCAAGCCAAAGGCAGAGGCTTTAACCCACTGAGCCACCCAGGCGCCCCTAATTTTTTTTTAATCAAGTTACAGAGTTCGTTAAGGGTCAAATAAAAAACTATTGGTTCTAACCCAGTGTTCTTTGCATTAAATCTTTCAGAAATATTAGGATACTGATTAAATAAAAATTTCTCTTTGTAGCATCAGAAGGAGGCCAAAGGAGGACAGTGAGTTTAAGCATTATAATCTAGTTTCTCTTTGCATAGAAGGAAAAGTGATGATTAGTGGTTATATACTAAAAATAAGAAACGTAATAAAAATGGCAAATCAAAGCTGTATAGAGACGGTGGCATTCTAAAACTTTATTTTTTGGCAGTCTATAACTTTTAATGGGTGACCACAATTTACATTATTATTTTATTAAACAGAGACCATCAGGTATAAATTACTTTGCTCTTTATTAGAATGTAAGTCCCTTGAGAACAGAGACTGTGCCACCATATTTGTCTTTATAGCCCTAAAGTTTAAGATCAAGAAAGCCATAACAGTGTCTCTTGTCCCTGTCATGAGAAAAAAATGACAAAATCTTATTTTTCTTTCTTCTGTGCCTGTCAGCCTGGGGAACTAATTTATAGATCCTTAAGAGATATTCATGTTTGTCCTTTTTTTCCTTTATTTAGTTGTCTGTTTTGATGCAAAGATAAACTTTGATGACAATGCAGAATTCCGACAAAAGGACATATTTGCTATGGACGACAAATCAGAGAATGAGCCCATTGAAAACGAAGCTGCCAAATATGATCTAAAATATATAGGACTGGATGGGAACATTGCCTGCTTTGGTAAGAAAGTAGTTCTATCAAAAGCATGATTTGTGGATTTTTGCAGAAATTTAGGTAGAAATTTAGATTTCTTAAATTTAGTTCAGAAATTTCTGAACCTTTCTGAAATGGTATGTCCCAGTAGCCAGTGAAAATAGGAGTTTCTGTAGCCCAGAAGTCTTGGGAAACAATTCTGAGTTTCTTCCCAAAGTTCATTTTGCTCAGTGCTCACTGGTTTAAAGCAGGGTTTCTCAAGTCTGACATTATTGACATTTTTGGTGGGATAATTCCTTCTGTCCTCTACAGTGTCAGATATTTAGTGGTGTCCCTGGTCTTTATGTGCCACTGGGACACCCTCTGCCCCATTGTTACAACCAAAGATATAAACAAACACTAGCAAATATCTTCAGGTAGGTAAAATCACCCCAGCTGAGAAATACTATTTTAAAGCCTCTCAGTTAAATTTTGCTTAATAAAAATCAAGATCTTTGCTGTTCCAGTCAGTGTTAATATGCTAGGACCTATTCTGAAATTTGGTTTTAAGATAAGATTTCTCAGAGGAAGTAGAAGAGAACATACACTTGAATCATTATACTCCGGTTTCAGCTTTTATAATAACCAAATGATAAAATGTTTAATCCATTATCTAGTTTATTAATAAAACAATTGATTTTATCATACTCATCTAAATTTGTGAAAATGGCTTATTCAGCTGAGATAAGAATGAGTCTATAGAGGCAATACAATTTCTGTTACTGTCCACAGCTTATAGAGCTGAGATTTATACACATCTGTGTTTCTGGTGGAACCAATTCATTGCATTGGAAACTGAGGTCTTAATCTTAATGGAATTAAAATAAAAAAGATTTGTAGCTCATTAAACTAACAGGATTATTATATTCAGAACTGAACAGACCTCATCTAGGAGTCTGCTGAGCCATACAACAGAAAATGACATCTAATTACAAGTGATACCAAAAGCTCTTTGCTTTGTATCGGAGTAATAACTGTAATGTACCAGATCACTCACATTGTTCTGATCTTGATAAGCTAATGCGCTCTCAATATTTGTAGGCATTTAGAAAGGAGAATGATATAATGGTGTGTTTAGAACAAATTAAATACAGATTCTTTGTAGCCTCTGTGAGAGTATGCATGATTTGACCAAGTTAGCAGCCTCAAAAGTGACTGTTAACACATTTCAAATTGTTTTAGGATCATATGTAAACCATTTTTATTGTAGTTGCCCCAGACTTAATTAAATTAGTCACAGTTCACAGGCTTGTCTGGGGAATTCAAGGGTCAGAAAAGGTAAAGTATATTTTACCGTGAGAGTTTCTGCTGTGTTCAGAAGGTCTGCATTTTTTTTTTCCTTTGTAACCTGAGGAAAATAATTTCATATAATTAAGTATAAGAAGCCAAAGAAGTACAATTGGGTCAATAAAACTCAGCTCTGGAAAACAAGAATTACAGTGTGAAAACTCTTTATTTGTTTTCTTAAAACAACAACAACAATAACAACAACAAAAAAAACCCTAACATGTAAGCACATTTGGGTTCTAGTTTTAGCGATCAGATTGCTAGTGAACATTTCTTATGTTAATTTGAAGAAGGAACAGAGGGATAAGAATATTAGTTTGATGCTATCATTTATTCATTTGTTTTCTAAATTGATCCACATAACCTATAAACACACATGGTTGCACTGAGTGTAAAAAAGTATGGAGCCCTATTGAAGTTGGGGCCCCGTGGCTCAACCCCAGAGGGATGCTACATTCAAAGGAGCATATTTTCAGCAAGCAAAAAATTAAACAAATTCCATTTTTTACTCAGGTCTCTTAAAGGATATTAAAAGAATATAATTCACAGACCCACGCAACTTCTTGTAGCCTTCCCTGGTTCTCTTGAGTTCTGTTATTTTTTCCAGAACCCAGAACTCCCTCTTCTACTAGCCCAAATTAATTATGTAAACCCTTCCCTTTTATCTCTTTCCCAGACTGATTTAACTTCTCAACAAACCTGTCTTCATAGTCCCAGGTTTTTTTTGTTTTGCTTATGCTTTGTATGCACATGTCCTGATTTATCCTAAAAGTCTATGAATTTACCTGTTTCCAGGCAGGACAGATTGACCTGGGAGGGACAGGGTTCTCTTTGGCATTATGGGGGAGGGAAATGTTTCGTTTGCCCTTTCCTGTTGCTAAATTCATCCTGTCTTGTGTGCCATTTACATTTCCCAGTGAACGGTGCCGGGCTAGCCATGGCTACTTGTGACATTATCTTCCTGAATGGTGGGAAGCCAGCCAACTTCTTGGATCTTGGTGGTGGTGTAAAGGAAGCTCAAGTATATCAAGCTTTCAAACTGCTCACAGCGGATCCTAAGGTAACCTCTGTCTTTGTAGGGAGATTGCATAAGGTTCTGATTTTTCACCCTCAAGAACTTTTTCTTGCCTTTTTCTTGCTGCTCAGGGGTGATAAGCCAACACCTTTTTTTTGCAGATGCAAATCCTGCTTTATATCTGCTTAGAGTACACAGTGGTTTACCCATTTCAGGTGAAAGGCTTTAATGTGCTTCCAGGATCTTATTTCAGATGCTGTGCTTCCAAAGTTCTGAGAGATAGGAGGAAATAAAAAGGGAGGAGTGCACCAGACAGTAAAACATTGGTTGGCACGAAACATTATTTGAGTAATGTACACTGAAGCGATTAGTCCTACCCTTACCTGACTTAGAGGACTCAGTCTCTGACTCTTTCCATAACGTGCTGCAAGTGTTAGCATACAAGGGAGACAGAAGAAAATTAAAGAATTACAAAACTGTATGTCACTAGAAAGTAATGACCCCACGTTCTTCTGTATGCTTTTTAATTTTCATAGTGTGTAACGTGTGCTAGCTAAGGTAGCATAGAATGTTGCTTTATGAACCTCTTTTCCTCTTGCCTACAGTATAGCTATCACATTCATGCAAGTGCATAGTGGGGCTTCAGTAAGTACTTTTCCAGTTCAATACCCATATGCTTTGCTTCGACTGCTGGTACTCACTTGTCTGTGACAACAAGGCTTAGGTGGACATTTATGACAAGGAGAAGACTAACATGTTTTGAACATTTTATATATATCCTTTCTTTCTCTTTACAACTCTGTGAGGTAGTGTCTCTGCCACCGGCATTTGACTTTAGACTTTGAGAATTATTATCTTGATACTGTTAGAGTATCTGAGACATTCTCTTGGTTCTTAATGTATCTGAAGACATGGGAAATGTGTACCATCACCAGGAAAATCATAAATGAAAATGAGACCGGATTTTTTTTTAAAGAAATGTGATCTGAACTTAATATGGAAGCTTCTCACTAATAAGCGTACCAATGATAGTCTTTTGGTTCACATATATGAAATTTTGTTTCATATTAGTAGTATGCTTGTCTGTTTTCATTATGACTCAGATGGTTGCTCACCTTGTGTTTTTGCTCATTCTTGTCCTTCTGATTCACGAAATAAGTAGTAGGTTATGTCAGCTGCTAATCTTTAGTTCTCTAGTGCTTTCCAGGAAGAACAGAATCGTCAAAATCCAAAGTTACCCAGCCATGAAGAACTGTTTGCAGTTGGTTTTCCTGTTTATATAAGTACCTTGTTCTCATTGGTTAAGTTCTCATTAATATTAAGTAGGAATAGTATCAATGGCTTCCTAGTTATTTATTTATTTAACCCTTCTTATTATTATTTTCTTTTTTTCAAAAAGATTTCATTTGTTTATTTGCGATACAGACAAAGAGAGCAGGAGTGGGAGGAGAGGGGCAAAGGGAGGAGAAGCAGACCCACCACTGAACAGGGAGCCTGATAAGGCTCCATCCCAGGACCCTGAGGCCACGACCTGGTCCAAAGTCAAATGCTTAACCAACTAAGCCACCTAGGTGCCCCTTCTTATTTACTAAAGGAAAGATCATTTTCCTCCCAGAAAGTCCTATAAATTGAAATCTCTAAATACCATGGATATAAGTAACACACAGCTCTTTAAAGTTCTTGAACCACAAAGTACTCAGAGAACAGGACAACTGTGATAAAATACTGAACTTTGAGTGTTGATGGAAATTTGGTGCTAAGAATAATAGAGAGCTATCGAGGGAGTGCATCTACCAGGACAATCATTGCATTTTCTTTGGAATATCTTTTCTTAGCCGCTGATCTGGAATTTTAATTTTGTCAAAATGCAGGAAAGGAAGGAAAAATCACTTGCAGAGCCATTTTTTTTTAAAACAGTCTCTGAAAAAATTTTGATTTTACCCTATGGAATATTTTCAAATGCTTAGAGTATTTAAACTTTTTTGAGATTGCCTGTCATCTTGGGTAGAGAAAGATATGTGGGAGTTATTTTATTTTTCTCATGCTATATCAGGAAAATGAATGCATAGCTCATCTCACTGTAAATTTTCCAAATCTTGAAATTTCAAAGACAGATAAAAAGCATAGAAATGTAATGGGTATTTTCAATCCTGGCATTGTTTAACAGATTTCAGAGAACAGAGACTTAAAAATAGTATAGATGAATTGACTTGATATTGTGAGAAAACTGGTTGTAGTTCTAGCAGTAATTATTTCAGGTAGAACCCCATTCAGTTCCCCAGAAGCAGAGAATCCCAAAAACCCAAAGCTAATTATTACAGAGGTATTGATTTCCTTGTTAGATGTAAGGATTAGTCAGTTGAATACACTGCAACTCAAAATTGCAAAAGGCCTGTTGTTGTTAAACTTGAATCAGCTGATACTAACAACTACTTGTTCATCATATGTGTGAACCAATTCTATTGATGAAGTAATAAATGTTATAAATGTTATCATTCACAAATAATACTATGGGTTAACCTATATTTCTACACATAAAGTCAGCCATAGAGCTGAAACTTACATTTATTTTACTTGACTATTAGCCCGAATGCTGATACTCACTGGGACCTAACACAAATGCCTTTATCACTAATGTGTTCCTTATTTGATTGTAATATATATGAAACAGAGCTCCTCTGCCAAACTGTCTTAAACAGGAATCTTTTCAAGATAGCTCTGTTACAAAACTGGGTTCACATTAAGTGTTTTCTAATTCTCTTACTTTCGAGTTGGGCTGGAGATGAGAGAAAGGCCAGAGGCTGTGTTCTGCTGGTCCTATAATAGATCTGATCTCCATTGTTTTTAGCATAGAGAATTCTAAGCACTAGTATTCTTTAACTCATAAGGTCCTATAATAGATCTGATCTCCATTGTTTTTAGCATAGAGAATTCTAAGCACTAGTATTCTTTAACTCATAAGGAGTAAAAACCAGGTAAAGACATAGAAGTAGGGTTTTTATGGTAATCTGTAAAGAATTTGAAGACACTTAAATGAAAAGCCCTCCAAAGAGTGTTATCCTTAACTTTTGGTCTTCCTGAATCATGCTTTGGCTTTTATTTCTCATTCTAAACTTAGAATTCCAAAGGTGTAGTAAATGAGTACGAATGACAGCTGGAGTATGTAAGACATCTTACACAAATGAATAAAAGGAAAAGACAGTTGACAGGTATCTCAATAGTCACTCCACCTCTGTTGGCCAAAGTAAAGCAAATCTGTTGCCCTCTGAAGGCCTGATTTCAGAAACCAGTAGTGCGTGATTGATAATCGTGAAGTCACTGCACCTTATCTGTCTCTGCTTCCTGGTTTAGATCTAATTTAGAGTCATGTTTTCAAAACTCTTCATTTTTTAATTTTGATTTCTTTAAATATTATTATTTTCGGTTGCAGTATAATGTGTAGTGGGGTTTTTTTTAAGGTTTTATTTATTTATTTGACAGAGAGATCACAAGTAGGCAGAGAGGCAGGCAGAGAGAGG